>JAJAGP010001909.1:0-149341 GCA_025084515.1 Ancistrus triradiatus
ATCAAAATGTTGTGGAAGGACCTGAAGCGAGCAGTTAATGTGAGGAAACCCACCAACATGCCAGAGTTGAAGCTGTTCTGTACTGAGGAATTGGCTAATATTCCTCCAAGACGGTGTGCAGGACTGATCAACAGTTACAGGAAACATTTAGTTGCAGTTATTGCTGCAGAGAGTGGGGATACTGAAAGCAAAGGTTCACATACTTTTGCCACTCACTGATATGTAATATTGGATAATTTTCAAGTGTAATATTTTTGTCTCATTACTTTTTCTTATTTACTTTTAGGGCTTGTGTGAAAATCTGATAATGTTTTAGGTCATATTTATGCAGAAATATAAAAACTTCTAAAGGGTTCACAAACTTTCAAGCACCACTGTAGGTGAGAGAGAATATACAGGTAGTGGGGAGACAAACAAAGGAGTACAATTTAATAGGTCAGGCACATACACTAATGAACACCATTTACAGCTTGCTAAAAATAAGTAGTGGAAAATCATACATGCAAACACAAGTGACTTGCATAAACACATCAACTGACTTAGAACAGTCTCTAGTCCAAATGTGAGCTAATGAGCAAGTGAGCACATGACCGGTAAGGTACTTACACACACCCCCTTCTGTTTTTTTACTCCCATATCGGCTTGTGGATCTGCGCATTGATTGACTGTTGAAGTAACCAGCTGTTTATAGCTGCAACATCCAGAGTTAAAAGACAGATTTTTATTTCCTATTGTACTTTGTTATTATTTTCAGACCTTGGTCATTAAAGCAAACGGACAATTATTGGATGGTCGTTAAACAGCACATACTTGTATATACCTTTGGAGATTTTACACAGATTTCTCATAATTTACAACCAACCTAAGCTTTCACTAAACCTTTGCATCCCCAGTATACCCCAGGACCCCTTAGAAAAAGACCAGCAGGGCTTAATGCCCCCTTTCAGAACATTCTCTAAACACACTTGCAGACTGCTAGAGAAACACACACATGGCTCATACAAATTCACAAAAGCCCATCACCCTCTCTCTTTCTCTCTCTCTCAGTCGCTCTGTTATTCCTTTCTTGCACTTATATGCCTCTTGAGAGAGAGTCACATGGAGAGATGGAAAGCAGATAAACAAGTGTGAAGCAGGATGGAGTCATTAAGGATGTGTTGATAGAAGAAGTCTGAATTAGACCAAACTTAGTGAGAGGAGGAAAAGAGAGAAAGAGGCAGTGGCACTGCCTAGACACAAGAAGCCCAGTCATGGAGTCATTTTGCCCATCTTTGTATTTATGATCTTCAGATAAATGAACAGACCCTTCTACTCCAGAAGTCAACTTAGAAAGTCCAACTCATTTCAGTATATATATATATATATATATTTAAAAATTGCATTACATACTTTTAACTATGTGTACAACAGATTTACATTTACAGCATTTAGCAGACACCCTTATCCAGAGCGACTTACAATTGATACCGTCTTACAATCCAAGCAATTGTGGGTTAAGGGCCTTGCTCAAGGACCCAACAGTGGCAGCTTGGCAGAGGTGGGATTTGAACCCTGGATCTTTTGGTCCATAGTCCAGTACCTTAACCGCTAGGCTACCACAGTCCAGATGGCTGCTATATTCTATTCTGGGAATACTTGTCGCCAGAAATTAAACCTGTGTGAACTGAAATGCACCGCATGCTGCAAATAGATCGATAAACAGCGGACCCAGTATATAATAATACAAATATAATGCTACATTAAACTCTAATAGCTGTGTCCTAATCACATACAACCAATTTTGACTTGACAAATTAGTTGTATATAATTATTAGTAGCCTATGTACCGGTACTAATATCTTGGACCTATTAGAGTAGTATGTCGTTGAAGCAATGTTAAGTATCATTCAGTTGTGAAACTGTTTATATAACTAAATTGTTATGACTAACTGTTGTATTAAACCTCTTAAAAAAACCCTGTCCTACTCATTTAATCCCATTCATTTTCAATGACCACTCAGCCCTATCACGATTTATCAAGATTTCCATATCCCTTTAAATCCATTTATTTTCTATGGCTGGTCAAATCTGACCAGAACACCACAGATGTTACAAATTTCAACAAAATGCCTAAAAACTCAGTGAAACCAATGACCATTAATTTTGTGTATTTATATGCAATGTCTGGACATAATCATGAGGCCTTATGCCAGTCAGATGACAGATACCATAGTTGTGATAGTGGAAAATACTACAGGGCCAAAATTGAAGTTTAACCCTTCATTGCTTGCATTGCACCTTGTAAGACTGTTTCAGTCCCTCTGTATAAGGGTGCTTAAATGTTGAGATGTAATGCAAGTGTTATCCATTAACAGAACTGTTGAACATTTTCTAAACATCTCTGATATGCTACAGCACACCAGACAAATCGGTTTTCAGGTATACAGAATATGTACTATATAAGATGGAAAAATAATAAATATAACAACTAGTGGCAGTAGTGGGGCCCCTGTACCACAGGTGAAAGAGTTGCCAATTTATCATTGTGTCACTCTGGCCATGTGGACATCATAGCCAATAGTAATGTGAATTCTGAGTCATTATAAGCAATGCTAGTTGAAGTTATTAACACCTACGTGGTGAGACATATAAAGTCATCGTTTCACCATTTCAACACTATACAAGATGTCAGAAAAATCTTCACATATAGCAAATCTGACATGAATCAGATGAACCATTTATGAAGATCATGATAAAATGCAAGATGTGTCCAAATGCACAAAATCCAAAATAACTAACTTCCTGTTGAGCATGACCCATACTCAGCATCTGATTTTCTTTTAGTCCTGGGGAGACCCACATGCCTACCAAATGAAGTGTGTGGGTGAATGTATACTCTGGATCACCTAACTCAGTGACATTCAGTAACTTCTGGTTGTTATTATTATGGTTGTTGTTATTACTACTTTTTTAATAATAAGTGTCTAGTGCTCTGGACCTAATCCCCATTGGTAAGGTATTTATTAGGCATTGTTGTATAAGGCATGTGATATAATAGTATCCAGTTTGGAATGCATCCGAAGACAACATTGCTCCAGACCAGCCTTGATTGTATGAAATATATGTTTGTCAGTTCCTGGGGAAGTCAGAGTCTTATGTTTTGTTTGATTACACTTAAGATTACACAATGATTAAAATAATCTTCAACCTACAGCATCTGTAACATGGATAATTAATAGTGATAATAATTTTGAGACATTTATCTGTACATTACCAACATAGCCAATTTCTGTGTACCGATAATCAGTTAAGCACACACCTTAGAGAAAGTGCTCTGTAATGGTTTTACTTGTATCTCTCAGACAGGCAGCATTATGTTGCTGTTGGTATGTCCTTTTCTGCATGAGGTCCAACAGCAGGGCATTGATGCATAATTTGTTTGGTTATTTGGTTTATTTAACGTTGCTATCAGCATCAGTGGCCATTGCAGCAACACACACAAGGCTACATCTATAAACAGTCTTACATCAACACTAGTCATACATACATATATATATATATATATATATATATATATATATATATATATATATATATATATATATACACACACACTCAAGTCAGTGCCAATTTAGCCTCATCTGGGACTGTGGTAGCCTAGCGGGCAAGGTACTGGACTACGGACCAAAAGGTCCATGGTTCAAATCCCACCTCTGCCAAGCTGCCACTGTTGGGTCCTTGAGCAAGGCCCTTAACCCACAATTGCTTGGATTGTTAAGACTGTATCAATTGTAAGTCGCTCTGGATAAGGGCGTCTGCTAAATGCTGTAAATGTAAATGTAAATGTAAATGAATCTAACATGCATGTCTTTGGACTGTGGGAGGAAACTGGAGTACCCGGAGTAAACCCACGCGGACACAGGGAGGACATGCAGACTCCACACAGAACCCAGTCCACTCCACTCTGGGATTGAACCCAGGTTGTTTTTGCTGTGAGGCAAGCCGCCGTGCTGCCCGATGAATAATTTAAAACACACCATGCCTGCTAACACTGAACAGTCATGTACTCTACACAGTATAGATATTTCCAGGTTTAAATAACAAAGACAGATATAGAAATAGAAATGTTAGATTTCAACAGCATTAAATATGCTTCAGTTGATCATTTATCAGTTATAGCTCAACGGAGTCAAAACAAACACTGCAATATTCTTTTAAAGAGCTCAAACTAGGACAATCAATTGGTGCAGCAGCAACTCATTAGCCTACCACCAAGGTGACCCGGTTTCTAGGTCCGGTGCATTCTATCCAGGTAGGACATCACACACAGATGTGAATGGCCATTCTTGAGAGAGAGGAGGGGATAATCCCACAGTGCTGAAGTAGCAACCCCTGCTGGCCCTATGATGGACTAACATCCCATCCAGTGCATGCTTCCATCTGCACCCTGTGTTCTCTGGGACAGGTGAGAGATACCCACGTTCAAGCCTCCCTCTTGCAACCCTGATCAAGAACAACAGGGGTAAAATGTGGAAAAAGCCCTGATACAGAGAGCAAGGAAGAAGTTATTTCCTTTTCCTATTTTGAAGGATCAGAGCCCTCAGAGTAGAAGTTCAGTGATGAAAGTCAGAGATCTTCTGTCCACCAGTTCATCTGGCACTCCCAAAGCAGACTTCAAAGCAATTGGCAAACATCAGAAAGTCTACATCACCTGTAAAATCAACATACAACCCAAACACCTAACAACCAGTGAGTCTCATATATACACGATTTATCTAATTATTTACTGGCTGTATCACATGGTGCATACCAAAGCCTTACATACCCATCTTCCTCAATTCAGCCTCTCTTCATGTGAAAGAAAGCAAGCTCAGTGGCATAGGGAAAGAAAGACGCAAGAACCGGTAAGCTGCCACTGGAGGGCGGAAAAGAGCCATTTTATGGAGTAATCATCCTCTGTGCTGGGCTGCTCTGCGCCTGCCAAAACAATGAATCACAGTAATAATACGTTGAATTTTATCTTATTTACGTCAGAATTTTGTCAGTCTAATAATATGGTTCCTTATTCATAGACTAAAATATGCAGCAGATGTAGAATCAGGCAATGATTATGGATTGAAGACTATTGCAGATGCAGATTCTTAAGGGAATGTGAGGAGACAGAGGCAGTACATGACTTATAGGTTTATAAGTCAAATATGGGGCCTATTCAGAACAGTGAGTGTCAGAAAGTTTCCTCTACATGTATGGTTTTCTATATAGTTTAGTCAGTTCTCTGAGAGTAGTTGCTATCTAATGGTCAGGACCACCACAGGACTACCACAGATCAGGTACTATTTGGGTGGTGGATCATTCTTAGCACTGCAGTGACACTGATGTGTTGGTGGTGTGTTAGTGTGCATTGAGCTGATATGAGTGGATCAGACACCGTTGTGCTGCTGGAGTTTTTAAACACCCCAGTGTCAATCCTGGAGTGAAAATATTCCACCTACCAAAAATGTCCAGCCACCAGCGTCCTGTAGGCAGCATCCTATGAGCACTGATGAAGGATTAGCATATGATTAATACAGACTGTGCACTGTCAACAGATGAACTACTGTCTTTGACTTTACATCTAAATGGTGGAGTAATATGGTAGATTTGTCTACTAGAGTGCACAGTGAGTGAACAAGTGTTAAAGAAAAAAAAAGTGTTTATATATATACACTCACCAGCAACTTTATTAGGTACACCTGTTCAGTTGCTTGTTAAGACAAATATCTGATCAGCCAATCACATGGCAACAACTCAATCCATTTAGGCATATAGACATGGTCAAGATGACCTGTTGAAGTTCAAACTGAGCGAAGCAATGCAGTATTGCAGTCAAATTATTTTACCCATCATAAATAGTAAAAAAAAAGAAAATCAATATGTCACAGTCAATGCTGATATTACATAAAACACTGCAATATCTTGCTTATTTAATCAACACTCGGTACACTACAGTATCCTCTATAGAAATTAAGATATGTAATGTGTGTTTGGACAACATCCAGTGCTATTACGCAAAAGGTGTATCTGGTGTATTTGATGACAGATGCAAGAAACTGGAAAAAGATAAATGCATAAAGTAAAGTAAATGCATTTCTAAAAGGCCTGGATGTTCATTAATCCATAGTATGACAAAAAAAGAAGAAAATAGTCCAAGTCTCTGTTCTTGTGTTCACTTAAACAGCATTGTTGGTTTAAATAGAAAAATACCAGAAAGAACCACCGCTCTCCAAAATGTGGTTAACTTTTTGTAAGAAATGCAAAACAACTGGACGGAAAAGGCACTGTAGACCAGCATCGAGACTTCATCTCATCTGTGAGGAATGGTGCAGCATCAAGCTTTGCTGCCTCGGCGCCTGAACAGCTGGCAGCCTTTGAGGGGACCATCTATTTGAAATGATATCAAGAAATTTTACAGGAAAATGTCACGATACAAGTCTAAAAGACCTGAATAGTGCAAGAAAACACAGACACAAGGGGCACAAGTTAACAACGGAGATATCTGCGTTCAGCTTATTTCAGCATGTGGGAGAAAGCTGTTCATGATATTCCATGATCTAAACCATGATCATTTTTTATGTTAGACAAAGCCCTGGCCCATTTTTAGCATATGCAACATGCACTGGAATGCATGGAGTTGAGGGTAAGGTTCTCTGCAAGCCAGCCAAGCTCTCTATCAAAGTTGGCATTCCAATTCTCTATGGACTTTGTTTAATTACAGCAGGCTGGAAATTTGATGAACTGACTAGTTGGAAGCGGAAACCTATAAATGTGTCATATTGAGAGTCTCTGGGCTATTCAGTACAACCCATTCTACTGCCACTGTTTATCTATGGAGATTCCAGAAATGCATGCTTTATATTATGAATGTGATACAAATGACTGTTGATGAAATGGCAAAGCTCAATAATCAGAAGGGGTGGCCACAATATTTTATAAAGTAAGGATAAAGTGGTTACTGAAAAGAAATGAAAATCAGACAGTTTGTATAGAACCTTAGGCAATGGGATCATCCATAGATGTAGATCCATAGATCTACAGTGGTGCTTGAAAGTTTGTGAACTCTTTAGAATTTTCTGTATTTCTGCATAAATACGACCTAAAACATCATCAGATTTTCACACAAGTACTAAAAGTATGTAAAGAAAACCCATTATACTTGGTGTCACGCCCACAACCAGCGCCGCTCCATCGACACGCAACCTGCCTCGCTCGTCCTCTCCCTCCTATTAACCACCTGCACCTGTTCCTGTTTTTGCCTCTCTCTCTCCCTCTATTTATGCCTCATTCAGTTCCCCGTTTCGTTGCTACACCACAAGGTTCCTTACCTCGTCTAGTAGCTCCTGCATTGCCTTCGCTTTGTAGACCGAATAAACAAGCTTTACGTTCCCACAAACTCGCGTTTGTCTCCTGCCTCCCATTCGGCGTTACAGTTGGTGTAGCCAACATGGAGACAGCGGTTGGTGGTACCGACCTCTCCCCGTCCACAGCAGAGCAGCTCTCCGAACTCCGCTCCCAACTCCAGGAAGTGGCTCAAGCGATTTCCCTGCTGGCTGACAATCAGCGCTCGCACAACTCGCTGATCCCTTCCATTAGCGAGCTTACTCAACGCATGTCACAGCTAACGCCGTCCCCCGCCGCTGCGGTGCTTCCTGCCTCAGTTCCGCTTCCTCCCAGCCCTCCGCGGGCCTCGCACTCAGAATACAGGATCGCTCTGCCGGAGAAGTACGACGGCAATCCGGAACGCTGCGAGGGCTTCCTGTTGCAATGCGACCTGTACTTCGCTCACTCACCACCAGAGTCTGACGCGGCCCGCATCGCCTTGATAGTCTCCCTCCTCTCCAGCCGGGCCTTGGATTGGGTCACCGCCATCTGGTCACAGCAAGGTGAGGAGGCCAGGGACTACGGCCGCTTCCTGACCGCCTTCCGCGCAGTATTCCAGCATCCTCACGAAGGGTGATCTACCGGTGACGTTCTGCTCTCTCTACGCCAGGGCCGGCGCTCCGCCGCCGACTACGCCCTTCAGTTCCGGTTGGAACACACCTGCCCTTCTCTCCGCATTCCACCAAGGCCTGCGTCCCGACCTCAGGAGAGAACTGGCCGGGCTTGACCTCAACCTGTCTCTAGAGGAGCTCATCACTCTCACCATTTGTCTGGACCAGCTCCTCGTCCCCCGGCCTGCCTCCGCTCCTCGGCCCGCTCCTCGGGTTGTCCCTCTGGACACCCGCGATCCTTCGCCTCCGGCTGAGCCCATGGAACTCGCTCGCGCCCATCTCTCCGCCGAGGAACGCCGTCGCCACTTCGAGCAGGGCCTCTGCTGTTACTGCGGCTCGGACCGTCATGTGCGTCCTGCCTGTGATCTCGCTTCGCCTCTCGGGCCAGCCAGCATGCGCAGGGACCCGGCACGCACACCCCAAGTGAGTCGACTCCCTCCTGATTCCTCCTTCACTCTGCCTGTGCTTTTGCGGCTCGCTCACGCTGACGTCTCTCTCACAGCCCTGATCCACTCCGGCGCCCAGGGGAACTTCATCGCCGAACGCATTGTCACCGAGTGGAAGATCCCCTGCACCACACTCCCTGCTGTTCGCCAGATCACCGCGGCTGATGGCAGTGGGAGCCGTCCTCTCTCAGCGTCTCGGCGATCCGCCCAAGCTGCGCCTCGTCGCCTTTTTTTCGCACAAGCTCACTCCTGCCGAGCGCAACTACGACGTGGGCGACCGTGAACTGCTGGCCATCAAGCTGGCCCTGGAAGAATGGAGGCACTGGCTCGAGGGCTCCAAACACCCCTTCACAGTTCTCACCGACCACAAGAACTTGGAGTACCTCCGCTCGGCCAACGCCTCAACGCTCGCCAGGCCATTGGTCTCTCTTCTTTTCCCGATTCGCGTTCTCCATCACCTATTGCCCTGGGACGAAGAACACCAAGGCAGATGCGCTATCCTGCAGCTTCGACCTCGAGCCAGCCGCCTCGGAGGCACCCACGCCCATCCTCCCGGCTTCATGCACCATCAGCGCAATCCATTGGGACTTCGAGCGCGAGCTGGACGACAGGCTCTCCCAAACGCGTGTTCCGCCTAACTGCCCGCCGGACAAGAGGTTTGTGCCCTCCGATTTCCGCGACCGCCTCCTCGCCTGGGCTCACCTCTCCCTGTGTTCTGGTCATCCTGGGGAGACCCGCACCCATCAGCTCCTGGTGGCGCGTTACTGGTGGGAGAACATGTGCAAAAACGTGCACCACTTCGTGTCATCCTGCATTGTTTGCGTGCAGGCCAAGACTCCTTGCACTCTTCCCTCAGGTCTGCTCCATCCTTTGCCAGTACTGCAACGACCCTGGTCACACATCGCGCTTGACTTCGTCACGGATCTCCCTTCCTCCCGCGGATTCACAGCCATTCTCTCCATAGTCGACAGCTTCTCCCGTGCCGTTCGCTTAGTTCCTCTGCCCAAGATCACCTCCGCGCTTCAGACAGCAGAATGCCTATTCGAACACGTCTTCCGCTACTTCGGCATCCCGGAGGACATACTCTCAGACCCGGGACCCCAGTTCTCCTCAGCGGTGTGGTGCACGTTCCTGGGCAAGTTGGGCTCCTCCGACAGTCTTTCCTCGGGTTACCACCCCCAAACCAATGGTCAGTGTGAGCGCACCAACCAGGAACTGAAGAAATTCCTCCGGTGCTACTGCCTCCACAATCCCCACGACTGGTCGCAGTTCCTTCCCTGGGCCGAAATAGCCCAGAACTCCCTCCAGCACTCCTCCACCGGTCTCACGCCGTTCCAGTGCATCCTGGGCTTCCAACCCACCTTCGTGCCCTGGGATTCCACGCCCTCGGATGCCCCGGCCGTCAACGACTGGTTTCGCCGCAGCGAAGACATCTGGTGCCAGGTCCACCTCAGAATCTTCAAGGCCATCCACTGCTACAAGAGGCACGCTGACCGGCACCGTCGCTCCGCTCCCACCTACCAACCAGGAGACCGCGTCTGGCTGTCAACCCGGGGACTGCGCAGCTTACAGGGAAGTACCCCTTTTTCTGCTCGCTTTCTGGGTCCTTACAAGATAACCCACCGTATCAATAAAGTCACCTACCGTCTGCAATTACCTGCTCATTTACGCATCTCTCCGTCATTTCATGTGTCGCTCCTGAAACCCTGGGTCCCTGACCCGCTGGCGGAGTCCTCTCTATCCGACCAGCCTCCACCCACCGGCCCGCTGGAGGCTCCCACCTACACGGTCCATCGCCTCCTGGACTCCCGCCGGCACGGCGCGGGCCTCCAGTATCTGGTTGAGTGGAAGGGCTACGGCCCCGAGGAGAACAGCTGGGTGGATGCGAAGGACGTCCTGGACCCCCTCCTCATCCAGGAGTTCCACGCCGCCCGACCCAACCGACCGGCCCCCCGCGCAAGTCCTCCTTGCTCCTCCGGCTCCCGTGCACCCCCGCCTGCGCGAGTCCTTCGAGGGGGGGTACTGTCATGCCCACAACCAGCACCGCTCCATTGACACACAACCTGCCTCGCTCGTCCTCGCCCTCCTATTAACCACCTGCACCTGTTCCTGTTTTTGCCTCTCTCTCTCCCTCTATTTATGCCTCATTCAGTTCCCCGTTTCGTTGCTACACCACAAGGATCCTTACCTCGTCTAGTAGCTCCTGCATTGCCTTCGCTTTGTAGACCGAATAAACAAGCTTTACATTATCACAAACTCGCGTTTTGTCTCCTGCCTCCCGTTCGGCGTTACACTTGGTCATTTATTTATTGAGAAAAATGATCCAATATCACATATTAGTGAGTATCAAAAGTATGTGAACCTCTAGGATTAGCAGTTAATTTGAAGGTGAAATTAGAGTCAGGTGTTTTCAATCACTGGGATGACAATCAGGTGTGAGTGGGCACCCTGTTTTATTTAAAGAGCAGAGATCTATCAAAGTCTGCTCTTCACAACATGTTTGTGGAAGTGTATCATGGCACAAACAAAGGAGATTTCTGAGGACCTGAGAAAAAGAGTTGTTGATGCTCATCTGGCTGGAAAAGGTTACAAAACCATCTCTAAAGAGTTTGGACTCCACAAATCCACAGTCAGGCAGATTGTGTACAAATGGAGGAAATTAAAGACCACTTTTACCCTCCCCAGGAGTGGTCGACCAACGAAGATCACTCCAAGAGCAAGGGTGTAATAGTTGGCGAGGTCACAAAAGACCCCAGGGTAACTTCTAAGCAACTGAAGGCCTCTCTCACATTGGCTAATGTTAATGTTCATGAGTCCCCCATCAGAAGAACTACAAAAGTGTGCATGGCAGGGTTGCAAGGAGAAAGCCACTGCTCTCCAAAAAGAACATTGCTGCTCGTCTGCAGTTTGCTAAAGATCATGTGGACAAGTCAGAAGGCTATTGGAAGAATGATTTGTGGACGGATGAGACCAAAACAGAACTTTCTGGTTTAAAAGAAAAGTGTTATATTTGGAGAAAGGAAAACACTGCATTGCAGCATAAGAACCTTATCCCATCTGTGAAACATGGTGGTGGTAGTATCATGGTTTGGGCCTGTTTTGCTGCATCTGGGCCAGGACGGCTTGCCATCATTGATGGAACAATGAATTCTGAATTATATCAGAGAATTCTAAAGGAAAATGTCAGGACATCTGTCCATGAACTGAATCTCAAGAGAAGGTGGGTCATGCAGCAACAATGGCCCCTAAGCACACAAGTCGTTCTACTCAAAGAATGGTAAGGTAATAACGTTAATGTTTTGGAATGGCCAAGTCAAAGTCCTGACCTTAATCCAATTGAAATGTTGTGGAAGGACCTGAAGTGAGCAGTTAATGTGAGGAAACCCACCAACATCCCATAGTTGAAGCTGTTCTGTATGGTGGAATGGGCTAAAATTCCTCCAAGCCGGTGTGCAGGACTGATCAACAGTTACAGGAAACGTTTAGTTGCAGTTATTGCTGCACAGGGGGGGGATCACACCAGATACTGAAAGCAAAGGTTCACATATCCCAGAAGTTGAATCTGTTCATCTGGACATAGATTTTGTTGGACAAACGTTTCGTCACTCATCTAACGTTTCTCCGACAAAATCTATGTCCAGATGAACAGTTTCAACTTCTGGGATTTTCTTACCTGGATTATAGAGCATGCATCAAAAGGTTCACATACTTTTGCCACTCACTAATATGTAATATTGGATCATTTTTCTCAATAAATAAATGACCAAGTATAATATTTTTGTCTCATTTGTTTAACTGGGTTCTACTTTTAGGATTTGTGTGAAAATCTAATGATGTATTAGGTCATATTTATACAGAAATATAGAAAATTCTAAAGGGTTCACAAACTTTCAAGCACGACTGTAGTGAGAGCTTTAACTGTTTAAATCATTTTCTCTACTTTCATGGACTTTCTGTTGAAGTTTAGTAACACCATGACGTGGCAACAGGTCAAGCAGAATTGAACGTATGTTAGTATCTGGAACAAGCAGTGTGTGTGTGTGTGTGTGTGTGTGCATGCGTGCGTGCATGCGTGTCTTTGCTACAGTAGTAGAATAATGGAGTAACAGAAAGTGTAGAAATACGCTGCAAGACGCTGATAATTGAGATGGATTTGTAGAAATGCTACATCTTCCAGCAGTGCCAAGTGAAATGATTAATTTCAATTCAAATATGTTAGCGCCTCATGAGACTTAATGATGATTCTCATTTATGTTTTATTTATTTTTGTCATAGATGTTTTTCCTATAGTTCCATAGGAGAAACAGAATTAAACAAAAAGAGACCCCTCTTTTTGAGAACACCTCTGAGAGTAAAGGAGCCAGAGGGTATTGCAGGGTATTTCTCTATTTTGTCTTGGATTAATTTCATTTAAAACTTTTTTAGCTTGACAAATAGATCGAAAGCAAACATTGTGTTTTACCCCTGCCTATCCTGGTAAGGGAAGTCTGGATCCTACTTTGCAAGCCCAGCCTTGGATTGGAATCCAGGACCTCAAAGAATTGCTTGTTCACACGGCTGCCTTGTACCTGTGAGCTCTGTACCTCTGTAGTTGTTAGATGAATGAAATAATGAAAAGATACAGTGACTCTAAGTTTGAAAATATAAATTGATTATAAATGTATACTTTATAATGTTGGTTGAGCAATGATTGAAGACAATAATAAAAACAATAAACAAGCTTATTTGCTTGTATTAAGTGTGAAGTGTGAACAAGAAGAATAATATTTTTCTGTTCAAATTACAAATAAGAGAACAGCATAGGGGAAATTGTTTGTTGACAGCATTGTTGACTGCTTGAAAATCATTGGCATGGATGAGAAACATTTGAGCTGATTTTGAGAGCTCAGATTTTTTTTTCAGCAGCAGATAAAATATGCGGATCAATCAGTCAGATCTGAGCACAATATATGACTTTATGAAGATCTCTGGTAAAACTCAAGGGGAGACATGTGAGATTACATTGGACAGCACAGATTCCTGGGTGTAGTTTATGAATTTTGGGCTGCAGATCACAAAGATCACTTTAAAATTTCCCTATCACGTGCTGTATATATATAATACCTATTTTTGTGATTTCCCATCATATTTTAAGTCTGTTAATATGTTGCTCACAAAGCAAGCTGTTCTGGTCAGTCCAAGGATGTCTGGGCATGGCAGTGTAGCTGCATAGCAAATGTTGTCCTGCCTCTCATCTGCAGAAGCTGTTTACACATCTTGTTCCACATATTCTTCAGGCAATAGCATACTGAGTCTATTTAACAATAGGATTAACTGTCTTCAGGAAACTTCAGTACAGCAGAAATGTCTTGTCAATGTCACAAAAAAGCTGCTATACAGGTAACTCAGTGGATAGTATCTGCTTAGGGCTCAAAGAAACACCATGACTGCACTTATTAACAAATCCTATAAGCTCTACTTCAGTTATAAAATTGGTGACCAAGACAAGCCCTGAGGTGCTCAAATTTGTTGTGCAACATGTGCAGTCAACCTGAGAGCTGGAATCTCTACTAAAAGTACACGATACCTCAATC
Source organism: Ancistrus triradiatus (assembly GCA_025084515.1). Taxonomy (NCBI): domain Eukaryota; kingdom Metazoa; phylum Chordata; class Actinopteri; order Siluriformes; family Loricariidae; genus Ancistrus; species Ancistrus triradiatus. The sequence goes on from JAJAGP010001909.1 coordinate 14,026, forward strand.
TGCCTTCAGCCATGAGACTAGTGCCACATGATGCCAGTTTGCCAGTTATGAAGCATCCAGAGGTGCTGAGCCCATATGAGGCAGATGAAGATGCCATGATGCATGAACCAGATGTGGAAAACAACACTGATCCAGATGTTGAATCCTTTAAGCCTGGTTATCTTCATCTGATAACAGCCAGAATTAAATAAGCTGGGGATTTGTCAAAGACTAAAGCAGATTAATTAATGAATTGCAATTAAATTCAACTTTATTATAATGTTTCTCCAAATTCCTACACGATACCACAAGTCTAAACTTACTTTTGTGTTCGGCTTGACGCTGTCTATCATAATCTCAGTTTTTTCATGACGCAAAATTTTTGAGAAAAAGTCATCCAATGTAACTCGAGTATTTTTGTTCAGGAGGAAAACTGAGAAACAGGAGAAATAATTTTACTTTCAATTTGATCTCACTTTTGTCTAAGAGAAGCTATGGAAAAACAACCGCAAGTCAGAAAAAGTTGAAACAGTGTGGAAAATGCAAATTTAAAAAACGTGTAGTGTTACTTACATTTCCTTTGACTTTTGTTTAACTGCAGACGGTATAAACCCAAAATATTTCATGTTTTTTTCTGGTCAACTTCATTTCATTTTCTAATAATCATCCATTTCTGCATTTCGAGCCTGCAACACATTCCAAAAAAATATGGCTGGGGGCAATTTAGGGCTAGTAATGAGGTAAAAAAACAGGTGATTATAATCATAATTTGGTACTAAAGCAGTTTTCTTTGAGAGTAAAGATAGACAGAGGATCTCCAGTTTATCAACAAATGTGTAAGAAAATAATTGAAATGGTTAAAAACAGTGATCCTCAAACAAAGACTGGAAATAATTTATATATTTCCATCCAAACTTTTTTGGCCTTTTTAAAACTTTTTTTTGGCTTGTTTTGCCTTGTCTTGATAAAAATGCACATCCCTGGAAAAGATGTCATCTGGAAGGCAGCTTATGTTATTCTAAAATCTCAGTATACTTTTCTGCTGACAACAGTCATTTTTGTCTATGGTCCAGAGCACATGACGTCCATTTTTTCCAAAAAAGACCTGGAATACTGATTCATCTGACCACAATACATGTTTACACTGTGAGATAGTCCATTCTAGATGCCTCCAATCCCACAAAAGTCAACGCCGCTCCTGGTCATGGTTAACATAAGGCTTTTTTTTTGCACAGTAAAATTTTAAGCGGAATTTGTGAATGTAACTCCATATTGTAATGCTTGTCAAAGGTTTGCCTTTATGCACTCAAAATCCTCCCAGTTCCTTAAATCATGTAATGATATTATGCACTGTAGAGGGAGAAATACACAAATCCCTGCGTTTGTGCATTTGTTGATAAACTGGAGATCCTCTGCCTATCTTTGCTCATCAAAGACTCAGCCTTTCCTGAATTCTGCTTTTGTATCAACTCATGATTATAATCACTTGTTGACATCACTTGTTTGAAATCACATCATTATTTGCTGTTTTTTAATTCATTACAAGCTCTAAATTGCCCCTTCTCAACTTTTTTTGGAATTAGTTGCAGAGCTAAAATGCAGGAATGGATGTTTATTAACAAATGAAATTTTGACCAGACAAACCATGAAATATCTCAGGTTCACACTGTCTGCAATGAAATAAAAGTCAAGGTAAGAAATATTGTGGGTTTTTTTTATATGCATTTTCCAACTTTTTCCGATTTGGGGTTGTATTAAAGAGATCTCTTTTGTGATTTTTGCCTTATCTTCTCTGCAGAGTTTATTTCAAATTCCTGGGAGACACTTAAGATGATGAAAGGAAAGGAAAGTCAGGAAGAAAAGATGTCAGAAGAAGAGTGGACAGGAAGAGAGGGCGCCATGCTGCTGCATTTGATAAATATTCCTTTGGAACCTTCCCGTCTGAGTCTTGGCTCAAGCCAACCTCCATAGAGAGATGGATCCTATCCAAGACAATTGGATGACAGGCTTGATTTTACAGTGAGGCTTCCACTCTAGCTCAACCAATTGGCTTCAAGTGTGGTACTTATATCTACGGGTTTGTGTATGAGTCTTAAGCCAGTGTGGCTCCAATGCAGTCTGAGATTGAATGCTTATTCCTCTTGCACTCACTTCAAACATTCATTCCTTTGACCTTTCTTTCTAGCACCCAGTGTACATTCCTCTTGATCTAGTTCAGAGATCCTCAAGATCCAGTACCTCAAGACTGCGAATAGCCTGGAATCTTCCCCAGTATGTGACATATTCCAGTCCAGGCCAATCTGCATAGTATGTAATCTAAGCAGTCAGGGATGTCTTGAAGAAAGACACAACCTGAATGCCAAACTTTCTTTCCAGCTGCTCTCTTTCTCATCCAAAGCACTCTGAGTATTGCGTGTTCAGTAGCCCGAGACTTTCTGCTGGAAAAGATATTTCACACACACACATGCAAGATCATATTTCCATTTATACAAAGAGAAGTTTCAATAGAACACAACTTAGGTCACCATCTTTCTTTCTATCATGAGCTAAGGGAGAAGCAGTTAGAACTTAAACACATGACAGATCGAGTCAGAGGCCTTCAGAATATGGCACTTTAAATACCTGCTTTAAAACATTTACACCACAAATGACAGAATTTATGAGACTGAAGCGCAAAGCCAGGCAGGTTTATGATGAGGAGATCTTAAACATGCCCCACGTCCCAACTGACTCCCTAGTTCTGCAAAATCCATCTCCTCTGCTGGAATGGTTCCATGCATTTTTTCATCCTAACACTGTGTGACAACAGAAAAATACTCCCAGCATGGTGACGCGGCATACCAGGGTGTGTTGGACAATATGACTTTCTTCATAAAAAGTCTTTGTTGCCGCACCCATAGCTTGTTTTAAAATAACTCCTCAAAATCAATAGTGCAGACAACTTTTCCATAGTTTCTTGGTGCTTCTCAAAAGACCCTCTTCAATCCACACACAAGTCACAGACACAGTAAGACACACAGAAGATGCCATCATTTTTTTAGTCACGTGATTTGGTATTAGACATGAGTACATTGGCTGAAATGTCAGATCTTATACTTTCCTCTAATATCAATTTAAGTTTGGAGTTAATTTTCTATATTTGGGAGTCGCAACTGCTGAAAATTATTTATAGACACATTTTCATGGTGGAAGTCCGTAATTACCGTATTTTTCGGACCATAAGGCGCACTTAAAATCCTTTAATTTTCTCAAAAATCGACAGTGCGCCTTTAAATGCGGTGCGTCTAATGTATGAATTAATTCTGGTTGAGCCTTCTGACCTACAACCGATTGTAGATGGTACACGGCGCTCATAAATCTGTCAAAATGTTTTAGCACGGTCTTGGTAGGTTATGAAGCTTACGGCAACCGTAGTCAGGAAAAATCGCTGAGTAATACGGTATGTGCTTCAGCATTAGAGTATGTGCATTTATTCATTTATTTTCGAAGCGGATTTCAAACTCAACGCTATCAGTGACGCAGTACAACATGGACATAGAGCAGCTGCGAGAGAATTCAGCATTAACGAATCAATGTTACAGAAGTGGAGGAAGCAAGAAGACGCCCTGCGCCAGGTAAAGAAGACCAAACTGAGCTTCCGACGGAACTTAAGAGTTTTGTTTCATTTAATGCGTCTTATAACCCGGTGCGCTTTATGCATGAAATAGATCCGTTAGCAGTCGATCATTGATATTGCGTCTTATAACCCAGTGAGCTTTATAGCCCGGAAAATACGGTATGTCAGTTTCCCTGGAAGATTGTAAAGTTGCTTTTAAGAATTGCAGCATTTGGCAACACTACTTAATGCTACTTGCTGTGGCTTCCTTTTAACTTAGGCCCAAATAGCAACCCTCTAATTCTCAAGCCATTTTATGAGGTTAGTAAGAGACTAGTAGCCATCTATCTATCTATCTATCTATCTATCTATCTATCTATCTATCTATCTGTCTATCTATCATTGATTTAGCAATGGCATAATGACTAGTGTTTTTTATTAGAATCCATCAAGGAAATACTGGAAAGTTTTATGCAGTATTAAAAAACTGAAGAAAAAAAAAATAGAATAAGAAAAAAACAGCTACAGAGGCAAGTGTTTAGTTGTGCCAGCATCTGGCAGCTTCATCAGGATGTTAAGTTGACCCTTGTACAGTCCATAGAAGCTTGATTAGGAATGGTCTTTTTGGAAGAGTAGCAGCCAGGAAACCACATTTTCGGGAGGGGAACAGGACTAGAATGATGATCAGTGGAAAAGAGTATTATGGAGTGATAAATCCAAGTTGGAATTTTTTAGGTCCAAAAGTCAACAATATGTTAAATAGGGTCAGTATACCACTGCTAAAACACCAAATCTAATATATATATATATATATATATATATATATATATATATATATATATATATATATATATGTAAACAAAAGGGTCATATGTGTGTTGAGTAGGAAGATGTACTGTATACTAGCCTCTTACTAACCTCATGCAAAGGTTGTTATAGACGCAGTGAGGGAGAGTAGGTCATGAGGGTATTTGCTATGGAAGCAGCATGGTGTTGATCTTTATGAAGCAGTTATGTCATGTCTGCACTGGAAACACTGGCTTTTCCCACTTTCAGTCAAGAAATTGCCTCCCCTGAAATGTAGTCTGACTGTAGTGTGTGTGTGCGTGTGTGTGTGTGCGTGTGTGTGTGTGTGTGTGTGTGTGTGTGTGTGTGTGTGTGTGTCCACCAAATGTACTCACAAAAAAAGATCTCACATTGTTACATTGTGGGGACATTTTGCTGGTGTTCATAAACACAGGCTTTTTATTTATTTATTTATTCATTTGTTTGTTTGTTTTTTTTTTTTACAAAAACTGCAACTTGTTATGATATTACACCATGTGATTTGTATAGGTATTCCATGCTGAATTTGGACTTCCTACTCAACAAACAACACACACATATGACCCTTTGTGAACCCCTTCAGTTTTTCCAGAGATTGTGTTTGTACAGAAAAGGGAATGTGTGAACGCGTGTTCCATATAACCGTATCACATATATATTTCTGTGTTGAGAAACATGGGTACTTTAGGTTTAGGACCACATACATCACTGTCATAGTTGACACAGCATGCTACACTGACTACAAGAGGGAAGGAGTGTTGAAAGTCAGGTGTAGTGGCAGCACCGGGTATTTTTTGTTGCCGGAGCTTTGGTAGAACTACAAAATGTTTTAGGGGTGCTAAATACTAATACATATATGTAATGTTCATAGTGTGTAATAACGCTCAGCAGTTTTTATATATATATATATATATATATATATATATATATATATATATATATATATATATATATATATATATATATATAAATAAACACACACAGACATGGACAATGAGTATAGAATAAAATTGACAATGAGTGGAGAAACTCTATATATATCTATATATGTACTCTAAGCACACAAGTTGTTTTATAAGTTAAAGAAGGAGAAAGTTAATGTTTTGGATTGGCCAACAGATCAGAGCTGATCAACAGTTACCAGCAATGTCTAGTTGTTGCTGTCCAAGAGGGTCAGATACTGAAAGCAAAACTTCATATATGTTTGCTCCCAAATCTTCACAAAATATACAACACTGGATATAAATAAATGACCACATATTATATTTTTGTCTCATTTCTTTAAATTGGTGTCTTTCTCTACTTTTACTGTATGACTGATGACGTTTGAAGTCACATTTATGCAGAAGTATAGAAAATTATAGAAAAAGCTCCACTGTATATAAACACATGAAGGAATTACTGGATGACCATCCCTCCATCTTTATTTAGAATTAGCAATTACAGGGGCTGGACTATTTGCTTTCTTGTCTGGCCTTGATGGTTAATTGCAGTAAATTAGAAGGAGGAGGAGAGGAAATACTGTACTCAGCAGTAAACAGTATAAAAAGAGGAAGGAGAAAGAAAGTTTTCTTCATTTTTAGGGTGGATGTTATTATACTAAACAGTGACCTGTTTATCAGTACTGGACTACCTCACCTTTTGAAGTTCTTCACTGGCTAAGACAGTGCATGAGGAATGGAAACACGAGACTGCAAAAGTGGTGTACGGAGAGCTCTATGTTTTTAAGCTAAGCTAATTAAAAACCATACATAACGATGAGATATACAGGAAGTGAGCTTTCACCCTTAGTATGCCGAACAACATTTGACTTCTGCCTGGTTGCTTTATTTTTTCAGTGAATGTATTTCCAGTTTATGGTCTAATATCAGTTCTAAAAAAAAAAAAAAAAAAAAAAAAATTCCACTTACTTGCAGGCACAAGTGGAGCCTATGCAACTAGTAGTGAGTGGCAGCTCAATGGTTTATGCTTCAGACCACTTCAGACCACACTGCCCTTGTTGGACCATTAACTTTCAAATGCTCAGCTCAGCTGAGAATTGCTCTGGATATGGGTGTTTGTGAATGTTGTAGATGTAATGACAAGACAGTAGTTACAGCAGAGTTTAATATTAAACATGTGGAAAATTTCTCTTTATCAATAGGAGTTATAAAAGCAATTGATATTTTGAGTAATATACTATTGGTATACCAATACATGGTAAAATGTTAAAACAGCAGTCTGCATTAGGCCTAGTTTAGAAACACATCTACATGTTCACATACCCCTCTAAACACCTATGGGACACTACCTGCTCCAGAGCTGCTAACATCAAAGGCCATGCGCTGGAGCAGCAGAACACACAGCTGGGTCTGTGGCTTAAGATAAGCCCAATTAAGCTCTAAATGAAATCTAGTGGATTATCAATTGGACCCATAAACAAAAGGTTATTTCTTCACACGTTTTGCACGCCACTCCTTCACCAGTGCCCACACTGCCCTGATTACTATAGATTACACTGTTTGACATGATGATTGCGCCCAGCCATTTCCCCCACCCGCCCCTGCCGTGCACTCTTTTACGCCACATTGCGGTGGAATATTTTCGACAGATGTTCTGCACTCGAGCATGGCAGCAACCATCAGCAACAACAGTGCCTCCACATCTCTCCCACAGTCTCTGTGCTTGACTCGCTCCTTCTCTCTCATTCTGTCCATGTCATCTCTCATTTGAATTCTTTTAATGATGGTGTATGTATCCTTCATGAGTCTGCAGCTTTGTTTATTGGAACTAGGCCAGGTGAAAGTTTGTAATTTGGACAGGCTCTCATTACTCAAAAGAAATCAAGCACATTTCAGTGTCTCAGTGGACACACTTGTACACTAGAAGCCACCCATCCTGCGACACACACACACACACACACACACACACACACACACACACACACACACACACACACACACACACACACACACACACATGCTTGAATTCGGGCACACTATCGCGTTAAACAGGTGGAACCATATAAGCTTACTATTTTAGCACTAGAGGGCAGAACTGTGTAGATTGTTTGGTGCCTCTGTTTAAAAACCTTTAGTTTCTTACTACAGTTTGTGGAATCCTCGTGATTGAAGTGATGTGTTGGCATATCAACTTCACAGACCCTCAGTCTGACCATCATTCTCAGCACAGGTAGCGTAAGTCTTGTTTGACCTTGTCTCTTTCATTCACATGTGCAGTCTTTATTTTTTGTCATTATTCCCTAAACAATAATCAAGAGAAGTATTCTCGTGGTTTTGCATAGGTTAAGTAAAAATACCATGCCATTTTATATGAGCATCCTCAAATGTTAGTGTCCACCGCAAGTCATTAAACCAATCCCTCATGGAAGGAGAAGGCTGGCTGTATTCTTCCAAAGTGGAAATAGTGTGGATAATCTCTGGAAGAGAATGACAATTATTGCGTGACTACCTGGGCTGGAAGGCACTACTGGGTTTCAAACTCAGGTTGATGGGGGAGAGAGAATTGCCACTGCACCTCCATGTTACATATTATGTCAAAGTTAAACTTACGGTATTTCACAGTGTGATCACTGAACCTCTCTAAATAGGTCACATTAAGCAAATTACATTACATAAGTCATATGCACAAAAATGTTAATCTCATTTGTTATTATTTCATTTACATTTACTTTCACTTTCTAGATGCTCATTAAACCTAGACATAACATGATTATGATGAATTTGTTTATATAATAATGAATCTGAATATAATCTGAATCTTCATTTAAAACACTTCTATAACACTCAATCAAATTAAGGAAAGTTTGTCTCTCTGACAAAGCCATGAAAAGGTTTGTATAGAAACAACAGAGGGTTTAATGAAGAACCACTAGCAAAAAAGTTCCCAGTACATCCCTTATTTGGGGTTTTGAAGTTTTGATGTGCAAAAACATTTACAGCAGCTAAGAATTTATTTATTTCAGTTGGTTCTTTAATTACAACAGACTGTTGCAAATGCAAAGACTTCAGATTATAGTGTGTCCCACTCGTAGAAGAGTTGATGTGCTGCTGTAATTTGGAATTAGACGTTAGTGGTTTCTGTGACCTTGAAGCTGACTTCACAGAAATCTAGACTTGTTCACCCCAGGGTAGGATGAATACTTATGGATGAAACAGTGGCAGAGACTGTGGCAAGTCTTTCAGCAACCTCTCGCATGCCTAAATACTTCACATACAATCAGTCATATAACATGATCAAAGCTGTCTTGGTGGTTCAAGGCTTTGAAGTAGGAATTACAGCTGACCTATGCAGCTTTCACAAAAAGATATGCATGCCGTGTTAACTGATGAATTAAATTTTTAATGTGATTAATATAAACGTCCATTGCTGAACCATAAAGACGTCTAGAAAGCTTGTTATTCAGTCGAAGTCAATACATCAATCCAATTCCAGGTATTTTTTGATCAGTTCAGACAAGATGAAAGTGGCAAGCTTTACGTTTTTGCAAAGTTTTTTCCAGAATCTGCCGGCCCATATCAAGTGTTTAGCGAAGGGATAGCCCCTCAATAAATATGGTCATAATTAAGGAAGTTTTTTTATCCCGCTACATGCAAGTCTACCTAAAATGGGAAAATGTTGCATTCATATAAATTAAGCTTACATAATACAAACCCTGAGTGTTTTTACATTGAGTATTAAGGGCCTTTCAAAAGGGCTCGCAATGGACAGCTAGCAGTGCTAAGACATATGTGATAACATAAATACAGTATATTAAATCCAACACAATTAGTATTGTTGTGTGTTGATTTTATATTTCTGTGGAAATTATCTAGTAAATATTATCTTTCTCAGTGTAGATGGCATTCAATACCTATTAAAGTGTTGTTTATTTATTAATGGTTCAGAGTGCAAGAGAACAAATCAACTTGAGCCAGTAAAGCAAAAATAAATTTGCTTTAAATCTAATTATTTCCCTACAAATTACACAATTACAGAATCATATTTTATCACAGAACCACTAGGTGGGTGGTATGGTAGAGCAATACTAAATCTATTCCAAAATTGAATAAGTCAGTTCATCAAACTTCTTCCCTCCTAGATGTTCCACGATTAGCTGTGAGTGGTATTATTTAAAAGTGGAAGTGTTTAGGAACCACAACAACTCAACCACAAAGTGGCAGACCATGTAAAGTTACAGAGTGGGGTCGCCGAGTGCATAGAGCATAAAAGTTGCCAACACTCTGCTGACTCAATAACTGCAGTTTAAAACCTTCTCTGTCATTAACATCAGCACAAAAAATATGTGCCTGCAGCTTCATGGCATGGGTTTACATGGCTGAGCATCTACATGCAAGCCTTAATCACCAAGGACAATACCAAGCATCCTACGGAGTGGTGAAAAGTACATCACCACTAGATTCTGAAGCAGTAGAAATGTGTTCTGTGGAGTGATGAATCATGGGGCATTCTGATAAATGAGCATGGGTTTGGTGAATGCCAGGAGAATGTTATGATTGCGTTGTATATGAGGTTGTTTTTCAGGGATTGACCAGGGTCCGCTAGTTTCAGTGTAGGGAAACCTTAATGCTTCAGCATAAAGACATTTTAGACAACTGTTTGCTTCCAACTTCGTGGGAACAGTTTGGGAAAGGCCCTTTTCTGTTTTAGCATGACCCGAGGAGGGGACCGCCAGCAGCCGAGAGGCTGGCGCGGGGAGGCGCCGACGAGAGGCAGGCGAGCGGAGTCGACGATGAGAGGCAGGCGAGCAGAGTCGTGGACGAGACGCTGAGAAGCAGAGTCATGGACGAGATGCTGGAGAGCAGAGCCGACGAGGCGATGCTGGAGAGCAGAGCCGACGAGGCGTGCTGGCAGCAGAAAAAGCCGACGAGGCGATGCTTTTGAAGAGCAGAGCGGACGAGCGATGCTGGAAACAGAGCGACAAGGAGATGCTTGAGAGCAAGAGCCTACGAGGAGATGCTTTAGAGCAGAGCCGACGAGGAGATGCTTGAGAGCAGAGCCGACGAGGAGATGCTTGTAGAGCAGAGCCGACGAAGCGATGCTTTGAGGGCAAGAGCCGACGAGGCGATGCTGAGGGCAAGAGCCGACGCTGAGATCATAGCCGACGAGGCGACGCTTTGAGGGCAAGCCGAACGAGTCGACGCTTGAGGTCAGATCGACGAGCGACGCTTGCGTGCAGAGCCGCGCTTGAGAGCAGAGCCCGACGAGGCGACGCTTAGAGCAGAGCCGTGGACGGGATGCTTTAGAGCAGAGCCGTGGACGGGATGCTGAGAGCAGAGCCGTGGGAACGGGATTGCTTGAGACAGAGCCCGGGGACGGGATGCGTTTGAGAGCCAGAGCCGTGGACGGGAATGCTGAGAGCAGGTCGACGACGGAGGGTCTCCGTGGAGGAAGACAGAGTCTCTGAAAGATCCCCGTGAGGAGACAGTCTCTGAACGAGTCTCTTGGGAAGAGACGTTCTCTGGACAGTCTCTTTGGAGAGACTTTCTCTGGACGGGTTCTCTTTGGAAAGAGAACTCAGACCAAGTGCACGTCCTCTAGTAAGGCCTCTGTCGAGGACGCGGGCCTTTAGAAAAGGCCTCTGTCAGGAGGACGCGGCCTTTAGAAAGGCCTCTGGTCGAGGACCGCGGCCTTTAGAAAGGCCTCTGTTGAGGACGCTGGGCCTTTAGAAAGGCCTCCGTCGAGGACGCGGCCATCAGGGAAGGCCTCTGTCGAGGACGCGGCCCTTTAGAAATGCTCTGTCGAGGAACGCGGCCTTTAAAGGCCTCTGGTCGAGGACGCGGGCCTCAGGGAAGGCCTCTGTCCGAGGATGCGGCCCTCAGGGAAGGCCTCTGTCCCCGTGCCCTGGAGGCAGCACTGGAACGGCCGACGCGCTGGAGTCACCACTGGAACTCTGCCGACGCCCTGGAGTCAGCCACTGGACTGCCGACCCTCTTGGGGCATAGCCACTGGAACTGCCGACTCCCTTTTTCAGCCACTGCACTGCCGACGCCCTTGGGCAGCCACTGGACTTCCGACATTGCCCTTTGGGGCCTCCACTGGGACAGGCCGACGCCCTGGGGGCGCCCTGGGACTGGCCGACGCCCTGTGGGCAGCCACTGGGACTGCAGACGCCCTGGGGCAGCCACTGGGACTGCAACGCCCTGGGGGCAAGCCACTGGGACGCAGACGCCCGGGGGCAGCCACTGGGCACTGCAGACAGCCTTGGATGCATCACTGCACTCTACTGACGACCTGGACACAGTCCTGGTACCAGAATGTCCGAGACACGGAGTGGGCACGACCGGTTGACGTGACGTGAGTCGGGGGGGGCGCTACCTGTGCAACCGTGATAACCGTACGTTCTCCGTTTCTCTGCCGCGTTGAACCAAACGGCCCGGCTTGTGGCAGCTGGGGATCCAGCACATGACCCCCAGAAGCTGAGTCGGGCAGGTCAACGGGTTCCAAACAGGTGGCCTTGGTGGTCCTGGGAACCCCATAGGGAGCCAGAACAAAAGAGCAGCTCCTCAAAAGCTGCCCCACGTCCAGTCGAAGCACCGGCCATACATGGGTGGCCCAGCTAGGGCTTCATCAGTGATATAAGACCACCAATGACAATTTGTCATACTCCGAATCGGGGAAAACGATCGAAACACTGCTCGCACCAGTCCACACGAACGCCGTCAGAGGCGGGATCACCGTTAAAAAAACCGGCCGAGAAAAACGAATATCAAAGGGACCTCCGCTCCATAGCGGGCGATTATTCTGTCACTGTTGAGGCGGATGGGAAGCCGGAGACGAACGCAGGTTCCACAAAAGGGGGAATTTTTACATAAAACCAACAGAAAGAAACACAGCGAACTAAACATCGGCGAGGACAGAAAACAGGTGCATAACGTAAAAGGGCCGAAGCCGGAAAACTGGCATGAAAACATCACGGAAAAGATGTGAAACAAAACCACGCTGAAAGCGTAAAACGGGTGGCAAAGAAACACAACAAGGAAGTGAGCAAAACGCACGATACCTTTAGCGGTGAGTGGGGCCAGAATGACGCGGTAGAGTGAAGCGCGTAGGGACGCGACTAGCGGTGTGACGCGCAGAGACGCGATCGGCATTGACACATAACATGGACGACATTAACATCAATAATCCGCGACCAGCCTCTCTCGCGGGCGCGCTTTTATAGGAAGCCTCACGGCTGAACGCAATCAGAGCGATCGCCGTGGGACTTCCTGGTTGATCCACGTCCCGGTCCGTGAAAATTAAGGAACATGTTCAGTAGGAAGCTGCTGACCATGGGAAGAAAATGGGAAGATCTGTATATTTGATTATTGTATATTGTAACTTTGACTGAGAAGGTCTCAACTTACTATCCTGTTACTGAAATTATATTAGATATTTAGTGGTTTATTGTAAAAATACAATTTTTTGGTTAATGAATAAAATGTGCTCTGTGTAATATAATGTTATTAGTGTGGACACCATGTGATTACATTTTATGTATTTGCTAATTCTGTGCTGAAAACTCATATAAAGAGTAACAGTACTGAGTAACAGTAACAAGAGGAACCGTGTAAAAATAAAATAAAGTTGCCTGAGATTGTCCAGTACTCATTATGAATAGTTACATATGTGTTATTCAGTGTTGAAAAAACAGAAAATTCTGCTGATTTTGGAAATACTCCGTGCATCTATTCCTAGTGTTTCTGCAGTATTTTTTCTCATTTAAACTTTATTCATGTTTAAGCCATTTTGCGTTTGCTATGTGTTGCGCAGTGGGTGCATGTGTGTGTGTACGTGTGTGGTATGTTGGAGCGCTGTAAATAGGATCGCTCTCCATATCTGGTCTTCCTCTGGCTGTCACTACAGCAACAGACCTGGACTGTCCTGGACTTAGATGGAAATATACAAACCAGTGAAGCAGAACTAGGAACCATGGAACAGAACTGTGTACATCATCTTGCACAACAAGGCCATATATAAACCACCCACTTCAGCTCATGTTGCATTCCATACCAGACTATGATATACTTTGTTTTGTAATATTTAATATAAAAATCAAATAAATTTTGAAAACTATTTTCCCAGTCAGGGCCAGCACTGGCACATTTGACGCCCTAGGCAAGATTGTATAGGTGAATCTGTTTCGCCTGTTTTGAGACAAAGAGCTTAGCACAGGGATTTCATATACACAATATAGCAAAATATTTGTGGACATCCTAAAATGGTATTCAATTACACAGGTATTATTATGGAGTTTGCACACAGAAATCACAATTTATAAAGAAATACTAGGTAGGAATTTGACTGTGCAGTTATGCCAATTTTGAACCATGCATACAGCCATAAGCAACATTGGAGACATAGAGAGAATTGACAACACACTTTGAATTTAAAGGAAACAGCAGTGAATTGTGGACAAGGAATAATAGTATTTTAGCTTTTGTAATTATTGTCATTTATTGCTCCAGATAATTATTTGCAGTTTAACATTTGTTTGTCTCATCCCTGATTTAAATATTAATGTGTTACAGTTGGTAATTGGGGTAGAAAGCAGGAAACAAAAAGCTGTGAAAGAGTTGTGCATATTAACATATCTATGAATGATGTAGACTAAATGATGCATTGGCTGTGGAACAATGGCTTTATTGCCAACCAGAAAAGATTTCCTCAACACTAATGATGACCGGCTAAGTAGCAGATTTATTATGATTTCAAAAAGACATTCTCTTGGATCTACAACCCCAAATCAGAAAAAGTTGGGACGGCATGGAAAATGCAAATATAAAAATAATGCAGTACTCCTTAGAGGTACTTTGACTCTTATATCGTTGCAGATAGTATGACCCCAGGATATTGTATGTTTTGTCTGATTAACTTCATTTTATTTGTTAATAAACATCCATTACTGCATTTCAGACCTGCAACACAATCCAAAAAAGTTAGGACGGGGCAATTTATGGCTAGTAATGAGTAACAAACTAAATGCATTATGTGATTTCAAACAAGTGATGTCAACAAATCATTATAATCATGATTTGATACAACAGCAGTATCCACGAAAGTCTTTGAGTAGTGGGCAAAGGTGGGCAAAGGATCTCCAGTGGTCAACAATGTGTGAGAAAATCATTGAAATGTTTAAAAACAAAGTTCCTCAAAGAAAGACTATACATATTTCAGTCCTAACTTTCTGATTTGACTTGTTTTGCATTGTCTTGTTTATAAATGCATGGACGTCCCTGGAAAAGATGTCATCTTGAAGGAATTAATGTTGCTCTAAAATCTCGGTGTACTTTTCTGCTTTAATGCTGCCATCACAGAAGTTTAAATGACCTTTACCATGGGGACTGACACAACCCCATACCATGAAGGACCCTGGCTTTTGGACTTGTAGCTAATAATAGCCAGGATGGTCCTTTTTGTATTTAGTCTGGAGCACCTGGTGTCCATTTCTTCCAAAAAAGATCTGGAATACTGATTGGTCTGACCACAATACACGTTTCCGCTGTGTGACGGTCCATCCCAGATGCCTCTGAGCCCAGAGAAATTCACAACGCTTCTGGACATGGTTAACCTAAGACTTCTTTTTGCACTGTGATGGGTGGTTCTACAGCCACACAACAGAATTGAATAGGTAATGTTTCTCCAGTCTTGTTACATTCTATTTTTATAATGATGTAAGTCACTCTTTCTTAAGTTTATCACATTGTTTTTTTGTAGTTATTTTGTAGGAAATAAACACAGTTTGTTTGAGTAATTTTGACATTACATAGTATTCTAAATGAGGCACGGAAATTTATTTTTACAATGTTTGTCATTTTCAGTTAGTGTAATTAAATTTCTTTGTCTTAATGTTTGAGTTACCATGCCTGCTGCTCCAGTTATTCTTCCAGGTCCTGACTAAAAGATGGGAGAGAGGGTGGCACCTGGAGAGCTGGAATTGGACTATACCATCAGTTGTGGCAGCGGAGGAGGGATGGGAATGTTTTGTATTGAGTTTTATTAGTGGTTTATAATGATTCCCCCTTTGTTAGTGTTTGTGGTTTGATCAGTTAGTATATGTTTCCCCATGTTTCATTGTGGGGGAAGCCTTTTTAGTTCTTTTGCTTGTTTGTTTGAAGTTCAGATTTTGTCATTTAGTTGTGAGTAATGTTTGTTGATTTCTTTTAAGGGCCCATTACTTAAAATTGTTTATTGATTTTGACCTGATTGTGGATATAATAAAATCAATTTTTGGATATTATTCCTTGCCAGTTGGTGAAGATATGCAGGGAGTTGGGGTGACAGTAGAGGATGTGGAGGACAGGGTGAGGTTGAAACGTTTAACTCGCTATGGTGACCCCTGATAAAGGGAGAAGCCGAAAGAAGAAGAAGAAGAAGAAGATTCCTTGCCAGTTGGTCTTTGACTGCTTAGTCCCTAACATGCACAGTAATGTTTTAAGTGGCATTTGTGAATGCATCTATCAGCGTCTTGATGCAGTGCTGTCTGAGGGATTGGAGATCATGGCCTCTTCAGTTTAGACTTGTTCCCTTTACACAATGAAATTCTTCCAGATTTCTTGAATTGTTTAATGATATTATGCACTGCACAGGGAGAAATCCCTTTCAGTCTTTCTTTGAGGAATATTGTTTTTAAAAATGTAAATAATTTTTTCACACATTTCATGACAAACAGGATATTCTCTGCCCATCTCTACTCATCAAAGACTCAGCCTTTCGTGAATACTGATTTTGTTCCAAATCATGATTACAATCACCTGTTGACATTACCTGTTTGAAATCACATCCTTTTTTAGTTTTTCACCTCATTATTAGCCCTAAATTGCCCCATTCCCACTTTGAAATGTGTTGCAGGCTTGAAATGCAGGAATAGATGCTTATTAACAAATGAAATTAGGTTGACTAGACAAAACATGAAATATCTTGGGTTCATTCTGCTTGCAATGAAATAAAAGTCAAAGTAAATGTAAGAAACACTGCATTTTTTGTATTTTGCATTTTCCATATGTCACAACCTTTTCTGATTTGGGGTTGTAATAAATCTACTAAATGGTAAAATAGTGAAAGACTAAGCAATTGCATCTAGTTGTTGCGTTAATCCTCTGTTTGCTAGGTAATGAATAAGGAAGCATTGCATGAGGGGGAAACTGCAAGAGTGTTTAAAGTTAAGCTGGTTAAAATCCATCCCTAAACTCTATTTTAACCATATTATTAATAATTAGATTTGCACATCAAATTTCTTACATGGTGGTGAACAAAGCACAAATGAGCAGTTTGAGGAATGTCTGGTTTTCCAAATGTAACTGGAGTGACTAAGGCTCCTAGTGATTACAAATGACTATACATTTATAAAGTACAATTGACTAAATGCTTTACAGCAGTACAAGTATATTTTTCAAAACTGCAATTTGACATTTTGTTCACCACAGTTTACATTAAATGAAATGAAATTACATTAAGTGAAAATCTAATGTACCGGTAATAACTTTACTTAAATTTAAAACTATTAAACAATAATATTATAATAGCACTTAAGCATTGCTTAACAACATTTTTTACTTTAACATTATTAACTGCTGCACCTTTAAGTTCCCATTAAATTAGTTTTTTGATGGTTCCACTGCTGAGATATCACATTTAACTCCCCTTGATCTTTGACCAAAAAAATCCCCTTTGCATTGCCCAGAGTCCCTCCATTTTGTTTTTTTTGTGTACAATTGTTGTTGCGCTCTCACTCATCAATGAATTGGAGACTCCATATTAATAAATTTAGGAGCTCATGTGCATCAACCATATTTGGAAGTTTTTTGAGGCAACTGTGGGGAATGTGGCTTTTTCACCAGTGCACATTTTCAACATGGTTGTGATATATAAAGCAGAAAAAACGTACAAGTGTGCCTGCTTGTGACTTCAGAAAAATCTGATTTTTTTGTGTACAAGCCACTTCCTGTTTTTTGTGCACATGCACAAATCCATGCCGGAATGCACATAACGAGACCCCAGGAATCCAAGGCCAAGATTCCCATCAAAGATCTTACTTTAGAAAACTGACAAACCCACTTGTTTTGGAGGTGGAAACCTATGAAGGTATCATATCGAGAGTCCCTCAGGTGTACAAGTCAATCTGTGAGGGGAGGTCCAAAATTCCATTTTATTATTTTTTAAAGAAATAATTACATAGTTTTAAAATATATATATTTTTAAAATAATTAAATAGTTTTCATTACATCTCAATCTTCACCAAACTCTTCAACTGGGCCACAATTAATCAGCAGTGGATGAACGAGGAACTCTGTCCCCTGGCTTCTCTTCAACTCTGAACTGTCCAGTTTGAAAATGAGAAAACCACCTGTGGATACTCTGGAGAGCTGGGGCTTGATCCTCCATATGTGCTTTTGCACATTTGAGAAAATCACTTCTGGGTAACAGCAGCCCTCACATCCACTGGATTTTCTCATCTCCATGACTGTCTAGAGGGCATGAGATTTTCATCAAACCTGTTAACATTCACAAAAACACCTTCAAAATCACATCACAAGCATGATGCAGTAGTACAGCTACTGTTTGTCTATGGATTCCATGCCAGTATGATTTATACAGTATATTTATATATTTTATTCGTTGCTAACAGGTACTTAAAATCAAACATGTACTGTACCAATGCAATATTCATAGACAAACACTGGCAGTAGATGGCTTGTAATAGAAGCCTCTGGAAGATGTGCAAGCACAACAACTGTTCATTGGGAACTTCATGGATTGGGTTTCGATGGCTGACAAGATGCACATAAGTCTAAATCACCATATGCAATGGCAGGTGTCAGCTGGACTGCTGCAAAGCACAATGTCATTGGACTACAGAGCAGTATGCTGCTCATCAATGGAGTGATGAATCTGGCATATTTGGATGCTATGAGAACCTTGCCTTTCCAATGCATAATGCAAACAGTGTTGTATCGTGGAAGTGACAAATTGGAGGATTATAAGCTTCCAAAAATGTCTTGTTTCATCATGACAAAGACCCATGCCAGGAAAGCTTGAACTGCCTGAACAGAGTCATGACCTCAACCAGGGGCGCTTCTAGATTACTTGCCATATTGGGGCACACACATGATTTAGAAGGGCACAGCTCCCTCCACTTGCCACGCAATTGTGCACAAAATTAAGCATGTTAAACACTAAATAGATTAAGTGATTTAACACTAAAGCGGGCATGCCAGGGATGAGAAATGAATAACAAATTAACACTAAAGAGTTTTGCATTCATTGCATTAATTTTATTTATGCTAAAGTAACTGATGTCTTTGCTAGTTTAAGGAATGCCTTTGATTTAGTAGTATAATTTGTACCTTTGGTAAGTTATACAGTTAGAAGTGGCTAGCTAAAACATATAGCCATGTGCTATCATTACCTTGCTTGAAGCATGGCTGACTTTCTTTTAAGTATTTGCGGATGTCCATTACTCCATGTGAAAAACCAAAAGAAACTGGTTCTGACTGAAAAAGTGTTAGCCACTCAAGCTTTTGGACGGATGGTGGGGCATTATGGGAAATGTGATTTTAGTGGGGCACAGCAACATTTTACTGGGGCACATGCTCCAGTAAAGTGGTTCTAATGATGCCCCTGACCTCAACCCCATCCAACACTTTTTAAATACATTGGAACACAGAAAATTCTTGCAGTCTTGTTCCAATATCTAGTGTAAAGTCTTTAAGGAAGAGTAGAGACTGCTATAGCAGCAAAGGCTGCTTACATATTTGTGGCCATGGTAGAGTTTTGAATCATATTTAAACTGAAGTGATTTTCACTTTAGTTGAGAGAGAGAGAGTGTTATACACAAGACTAACACTGTGTATTGATTGTAAGACACCTTATTTGCTTCTGTGCTGCAGCTTTCTAGTTGAAGGAAAGTCTGAGGCAATGTCACTGCTCTACATGCTTACAATGAACAAAACTGCTAGGGAGTGAGTATATGTGTGTATGTGTGTGCCTGAGTTTAAAAGAGTGATTCAAATTCATAGTCAATCATAGTGTCAGGAAGGCCTGAGAACGGAAAATAAACCCATGAGCATGGTTACTACAGCACAGCATAGCCCATCACAGTTTAAGGCCAGGAAGAGGAGAAAAACATCAAAGCTGTTATTCCAAAACACAAGAAATAAAAGCCATTTATTACATAAATAAGTAAAGAGTACGAACAGTGAAAAATAAACAAGCACCAATTTCTTAGCCAGAAGGGAGGAGAGCAAGTGAGGTCTGGCTTATATTCGAGCAGCTAAGTGCCTGTGGCAGGATACACACTGACTGGTCCTGCAGGAATGAAGTCTGTCCTGCCAGCAGACTAGAACCTGCAATCCAACCACTGAGCACTGGACATGAACTACTGCCCGAAAAAGAAAACATCTTAATCCGATTGGTTGGCTTGTCCTTAAGAAAAGATGCCAAAATGCATGTGCAAATGTTGACATTTTGTTCTCTAGAGGAAAGAGCTGTGGTGTGTCAAATCATCGGCTTCCTGTGTTCATGTGGCTTTGATTTAGTGTTGTGGTCAATGTGATCTAACAGTTCCTCTGTTTGGCATTCAAAAGTCCATAGAGCATTTGTCTTTGTGTAGATGTGTACAATTTTAAGAAAAAAAAGGCTTGTGAGCCTTCAGGAACAACTTTGTATTTGTACATTAATTAAATACATTATGTCCTTATTATACACATTCCTAGCAAGACTGCGTTGCTTGACATTACTGGAAACATGTCAACATGTCAAGATATTTTCATCTCACTGGATAACTTCTTCATCACTCCCTTAGAAAAAGTACAGGTATGCGCTGTTTAATGTGTGGATTACATTCTGTGAAACAGGACGTTCACCAAAATGGACATTGAATGGACATTACCATAGTCAAAAGATACTCTGCACATAGTGTTTTATTTTAAAACAATAATGTTAATCAAAACGTATGTTGGAAACATTTAGTACAGTACTGTATTGTACAGTCATTCTTATATTTGTAACTTTTATAAAACTTGAAACACACGAAAAAGAAAGAAACATGTTCTTTTTAAGCCTTTCATGACTGTGACACTCTTTTTGTCACGAGGGGGGTGTGCGGGAAGTACAGAGACAAGCGCAGGTTCTTAATATTAAACAAAGGGTTTATTACAACAAAAGAAGCCACAACGCAAACATAAACGAAAACCAAGGTATGTGACAACATATGACACCTTTGTCGTAAACAGGACAAAGGAACGCATGCCAGCTAAGCTAGGATAAAGCCAGTGTGGTAATAACAAACGTGGCTAACCCTAAGGACACCAACGGAAGGAACAGAAAACAAACCTGGCATGGCCAAACTAAAATGGACTTACCGCAGTACAAAAGGTCCTAGGTTAACGAAAACGGCCGTTGCTGCAAGTTGCACAATCCAGGAAGGAAAACCGAAGCCCACACGAGTAATCACAAAGCGGCCATTGCCACAACGCAAGGTAGCCTGGTGTCTGAGGTAGTCGGCACGCCGTTGACATAACGCCATGCAAAAGACAAACAATAGGCTAGGGCTGAGCCAAAATACAGTCCCCCGACAGCTGCATATCATTAGCCCTAGCCCTTTCCTCTTTTTCTTCTGGTGTTCCACTGAACAGCACCGACAGTCGTGGAGTACCAGAAACGATGCAGTCAAAACGACCGTGTCCGGGGGTTTTCTTTTGGGGCGACTCCCGGGAGGATTCTGGTCTCCACCTTAAGTGACATGGATGGGTGATAAGAGGCCGGAAGGAGGTCATGGGTTCAAAGAGACATTATGCCCTCCAAACGTCTCTGGGATGGACGTCCTCAGTGCAGGCATAGGCGCTGATGTCCTCGACTCTGGCACGGGTGCTGACGTCCTCGAAGCTGGTACTGACGTCCTCGGTGCTGGCACTGGTGCTGACACTGGTGCTGATGTCCTCGAAGTTGGTATTGATGTCCTCGGTGCTGGCACTGGCGCAGACACTGGTGCTGACGTCCACGAAGCTGGTACTGACGTCCTCGGTGCTGGCACTCGTGCAGACACTGGTAGTGACGTCCTCGAAGCTGGTACTGACGTCCTCGGTGCTGGCACTGGCGCTGACACTGGTGCTGATGTCCTCGGCGACAGCACGGGCGCCAACGTCCTTGGTGCAGGAGGTGGCTGGACATCCTCTGGAAGCACTCTGGAAGGGATGAGGCACTCTGGAAGGGATGAGGCCCTCTGGGCAGGCCTCTCGGGAACAAACGGCCTCCTGGCAGGCCTCTAGCATGTCCTCAACGCAGGCACCGACACAGATGACCTCGAGGCAGACACAGGCACGGACGTCCTCGGCGCAGGCACTGGAATGGACGTCCTCGGCGCAGGCACTGGAATGGACGTCCTCGGCGCAGGCACTGGAAAGACAAACAATACCTCGCAAGGTCCATAGGCCTAAATATAAGCCTAAATACAGTCCCCGACAGCTGCATATCATTAGCTCTAGCCCTTTCCTCTTCTTCTTCTGGTGCTCCACAAATGATGCGGCATAACAAGTGGAGGTCTGGGGTGATCCATGACACTTTCTGTAAGCAGGTGTCACAAGGGTTTGCTCATTCTAGTTTTCTGTCATTAAGACATAAATTAGATGTAGGCCTATATAAGACAGATTTTTATTTCCCATTATTCTTCTTAAGATTTTGGTTGTTAATTGGATTTATGTTTAACGGCTCATATCTGTAGTAGTAGTAGTTTTTGATAACCAGCTAAGTTTCTCTTCACATATTTTCAGGCTGATCTGTTCAAACAAGTATCAACTCTGCAACATCAGGAATTTGATTATTCCTTTCAAGGGAAGCCACCCAGGTGCTCTCCTGGCAGGTATTCCCATCTGTAAAATCAGACCACTGCAACTGATTAAAAATGCAGCAATTTTCCAAGTTTCTCTTATTCTGTGCTTTGTTCACTGGCTTCCTGTGGCTGCCCACATTAGATTTAAAATACCTCTGCTCACCTATAAAGCTAAAAATGGAATAGTCCTTGTTACATAAATGCTTTTATCAAAGCCTGCTCTGTACCTTTCAAGACTCAAGCATTGCTCAACTGGAGATACCTCTCAAGACTGAAGGAAGACAAGCACCAGGACTCTTCTCCATAATGGCATCCATGTGGTGGAATGAATTTCCACCGGTTTTTTGAATAGGTGAGGGTTTTAGCTTAACGATGTAGGCTACATACTTGGGCTGTTCTATTTGTGCTAGCATGAGGTAATGTCTACTAAGAAAAATATAAAGCAGTTCTGTAAGTGGCTATGGATAAGATAACGTACTATATGCTGTATATCCAGTTGTAATATAGAATTAGAGTCAAGAGGTGAATTACAGAGGTGCCTACACTAAGAAACACAAAGTCTGTGCTTGCACAGCAAAGCTAAGCAAAGCAAAACATTCTAGTTTACCTTCGCTGATCATAGTCATTGGAATTCACTGGGCGCAGGCATACAGTGCTGTGAAAAAGTATTTGTCCCTTGATTTCTTTTGTTTTTGCACATTTGTGTTTCAGATTTGCAAACAAATGTCAGTATCAAACAAAGATCACCTGAGTGAATATAAAAAGCAGTTTTTCAATTATGATTTCATTTATTAAGGAAAAAAAGCTATCCAAACCAAACTGGCACTACATGAAAAAATAATTGCCCCCCTAACTGTGCTTAACCACATTTTTTGGAAAACTGAGATCAATTTCACTAGCCACACCCAGGCCTGATTACTTACAGACATGTAGTATCAAGAAATCACTTAAATAGAACCTGTATGACAACATGAAGTAGGCTAAAAGATCTCAAAAAGCAACACATTATGCCCCGATCTGAAAAAAATTCAAGAACAGATGAGAAACAAAGTCATTGACATCTATCAGTCTGGAAAAGGTTACAAAGCCATTTTTAAGGTTTTGGGTCTCCAGAAAACCACAGTAAGAGCTATTATCCACAAATGGAGAAAACATGGAACAATGGTGAATCTTCCCAGGAGTTGCCGACCTACAAAAATTAGTCCAAGAGCGCATCCACAACTCATCCAGTAGGTCACAAAAGAACCCAGAACAACATCTAAAGCACTGCATGCCTCACTTGCCTCAGTTAAGGTCAGATTCAACAATAAGAATCCGTCTGGCAGTGGCTTGCGTCCTACCTAGAGTAACGGTCTTATCAGGTATCACGGAGAGGCTCCGTGTTCCACTGGAGTTCCACAGGGCTCAGTTCTGGGACCTCTTCTTTTCTCTATCTACACCCGTTCTCTTGGTGAAGTCATAACCTCTCATGGCTTCTCCTATCACTGTTATGCTAATGATACTCAGCTAATCCTCTCTTTTCCTCCAAAAGATGTGCAGGTCTCCACACGTATCTCTGCATGTTTGGAGAGCATCTCATCATGGATGTCAGCTCATCATTTGAAGCTAAACCACAGCAAAACAGAACTGCTCTTCATTCCTGCAAATGGGTTCCCTTATCAAGATCTTGCCATCTCCCAGGTGAACTCCTCCATCACACCTGAGAACGCAAGAAACCTTGGCATTATCTTTGATAACCAGCTGAGCTTCTCTGGTCATATTTCCAAACTGACCCAGTCATGCAAGTACCTTCTCTACAATATCAGGAGAATCCGACCCTTTTTCTCCAGAGAAGCCACCCAGGTGCTTGTCCGGAGATGCTGAGCATGAGGTAAATAAATATAAGTTAATCATATTTATTTAGTAAAACAGTAATATCCTGGGAGATACAACTCATTTAAAGTAAAGCACACAACATTGTATTTTGATATGTGTTAGTTAAGTGCATCTGAAGTAAAAAGTAAAAACAGATGATTTTTTACTTTCATCTTCCAATCCTGCATTTTTAAGGGTTAAAAGAGCTGTTTGTACAAGAATTCCCATATGATCTAAGATTCTACTTCATTATTATGCTACAGAAAATGCTATTGTTGCTAAATGTGGTTCAACCAGTTATTAAATAAAACCTTTGATATACATTTATCATTCAGGACTGTGAATGATTAATCAGTGTGCCCTATGTAAAACATACAATTGTTAGTGTGTTATTTGTTTAGGCCAACTGTGTTTGTCTGTTTTAATGGCTTGGATGAACACCAGACCATTTTCTGAGTAATTATTGTAGATATCCAGGAAATTCCAAAGAGTTCACAGTCGTTCTCTAGCAACTATATATAAGCCTACATCTGTGAGTGTGTGCTGGTTCTCAGCTGTCCAGCTGAACAGCTGGAGTCATAGAGGCCTTAATGTTTCTCAGTCTTAATAAGGGTCAGCTGACATCCAAACCACTAACACTTACGAAACATATGAATACTTATTATGAGAGCATACTATAAAAGAGAGCTTGTGTAGTTGATTCCCACGCTACATAATCATAGTGACCATGTTTATTGAGGTTTTATTAATAAAAAATCAATTTTTTACCAATTAAAGTTGTGTTTTACCACTGTAGCACTGCCTTGACGAAATATCTGCAGTGTATTTCTTTATTGCTAATATGTTTAAGCCAGTAGTTTCAAATGGTATGCATTAAACCCTGGCACTTTCATTATTTTTTTTAATTATTATAATTTTCTGTGTTGCAGGTGAAATTAGAGTCATGTTTTTTCAGCGGGATGACAATCAGGTGTGAGTGGGCACCCTGTTTTATTTAAAGAACAAGGATCTATCAAAGTCTGGTCTTCACAACATGTTTGTGGGGAAGTGTATCATGGCACGAAACAAAGGAGATTTCTGAGGACTTCAGAAAAAGAGTTGTTGATGCTCATCATGCTGGAAAAAGGTTACAAAAACCATCTCTAAAGAGTTTGGATTCCAATAATCCACAATCAGGGCAAGGACTGTGTAACAAATGGAAGAAACTCAAGATCATTGTTACCCTCCCAGGAGTGGTCGACCAACAAAGATCACTCCAAAAGCAAAGCATGTGTAATAGTTGGCGAGGTCAGAAAGAAGCAACTGAAGGCCTCTCTCACATTGACTAATGTTAATGTTCATGAGTTCACCATCAGAAGAAACACTGAACTGAACAAACAATGGTGTGCATGGCAGGGTTGTAAGGAGAAAGCCACTACTTTCCAAAAAGAACATTGCTGATCATCTGCAGTTTGCTAAAAATACACAAGGACAAGCCAGAAGGCTATTGGAAGAATGTTTTGTGGAGAGATGAGACCAAAATAGAAACTTTTTGGTTAAAAGAAACGCATTTATGTTTGGAAAAAGGAAAACCTGAAGGGTGTGCGATAGGATTCAGAGATTGAGAAGAAGTGGTACAGTAGAGTCAATGTCTCGTTCAATGTGAAAATGGGTAGCAAAGCAGTTGTTAATGGATTTACCCTGTTCCAAAAGTGATGGGCGCTCATCAGGGTAAGAAAGAGAGGTGGCTGAAGTGATGCACCCATCATGCCTAGTGCCTACCCGTATGCTGATGATCTAGGGTTGCTGCAGTTGGTCAGGTCTAGGTTTAGCAATGTTATGTGCCCAAAGAAAGAGGTCAGCTGACTACCTGAATATATAATGAATGACCAGGTTATTCCATCAATGGATTTTTTTCTTCCCTGATGGCACGGGACATATTCCAAGATGACAATGCCAGGATTCATCGGGCACAAATTGTGAAAGAGTGGTTCAGGGAACATGAGACATCATTTTCACACATGGATTGGCCACCACAGAGTCACCCCCCCATTGGACACCCCATTGAGATTCTTTGGGATGTGCTGGAGAAGACTTTGCACAGTGGTCCAAATCTCCCATCGTCAATACAAGATCCTGGGGAAAAATAATTACAATTATTGCAACTCTTGACAGAAATAAATGTTGTGACATTGCAGAAGCTTGTGGAAATTGGGTGCCGTAATCAAAGCTAAAGGTGGTCCAACAAAATATTACTGTCTGTGACCTTTTTTTTGGCCAGGCAGTGTACAACTTTGAGTAGTAGTACTGCTCAAAAAAATTAAAGGAACACTTTGAAAACACATCAGATCTCAATGGGAAAAAAAATCATGCAAAATATCTTTCCTGATATGGACTGAGTAATGTGTAGGGACAAAAGGATGATGGAAATGAATTAATGGAAATAAAAATTAACACCCTAAAGAGAGTAGAATTCAAAGACAGAAATTAGACAGAAATCAAAGCAACAAAATTATGCAGCAGATTAGTCCATTTAGACTAAATTAAAGTGCAGCAACTCAAAATGATACTCAGTATTATGTATGCCCTGGATGTCCTTATATGTATTCCTGGAAAAGTTGGGGCATTCTCCTAATGAGACGATGGATGGCGTCCTGGGGGATCTCTTCCCAGATCTGGACCGGGGCATCACTGAGCTCCTGGACAGTCTGAAGTGCAACCTGGGCAGTGAACACAGGGCCCACTACAGGATGTCGGGCCACCCTCATGAAGCTTATTTCTGATTGTTTGGTCAGACATATTCACACCATTGGCCTGCAGGAGGTCATTTTGCAGGGCTCTGGCAGTGCTCATCCTGTTACTCGTTGCAAAAAGGAGCAGATACCAGTCCTGCTGAGGGGTTAAGGACCTTCTACGGCCTTGTCCAGCTCTCCTAGAGTAAACTGTCTCCTGAAATCTTCTCTCATACTCTTAAGACCTCTGCTGGGAGACACAAAAGCAAACCCTCTGGCAATGGCACATATTGATGTGCCATCCTGCAGGAGTTGGTAGG
This sequence comes from Ancistrus triradiatus, assembly GCA_025084515.1. Lineage (NCBI taxonomy): Eukaryota > Metazoa > Chordata > Actinopteri > Siluriformes > Loricariidae > Ancistrus > Ancistrus triradiatus. Next base: position 41,119 of record JAJAGP010001909.1, read on the forward strand.
TTCCAGGTACCGCACCATGGTACTAGAATTGACGCTGACCCTAGCCAACTGCAAAACTAGTGAAAAATCAGCCAGAAAAGACAAGGCGGGGCAAAATTTCAATGGCCTCCATTTATTAAACCAATCCTGTTTTTGGGGTCATCTCGTTGTTGCTCCTCTAGTACACATGTTAATTTCATTAACACCAAAGCAGCTGAAACTGATTAACAATCCCCCTTCATACTTAACTGACAAGATCAATATCCCAGAAGTTGAACTGAGTTGATGCTAAACTCTGATTAAAAAGTGTTCCTGTAGTTTTTTTGAGCAGTGTATATTTACTGTAGTTACTGACCATGTCCTTTCTTATATGCATCAAAACAAGCCAGCTTGCACTATAATTCTCTGCCGACCCACAGACAATGGAAGAGAAATATAACCTGTTAAATATCGTCAAAAACATATATTACTCAGGTGCCATTCACTAATTAAACCAGTAATTTGCCCCATACATGTGCCCTTCAGTTGCACCTCATGCTTAACCACATACTTATATTTTAGTTTTTGTTTCCTCTGTATTATCCACCAGAGGCATCACTAGAGATTTATGAATGGGGACTAAATTTTGACTAGGGGGTCTAGAGGTAAGTTCCCTAGGAGGACTTTTTTTTTTAATTACCCTAAAAGGCCCACATTATGAAAGGAGCATGAAATTAAAAGCATACGACTATTTGGAGCAATTGCCTCATAGCAGCAAATTTCTTTCAATTTGGTCTGTAGCTACATTCATGTTTAATAACCTGGATGACTGAATTTTAGGACAACATGAGAATCAACAACAGAAAATAGATTTTCTATTTAAATATTACTTATTTTCACACAAGGAAATATTAACAAATCAAAGTCCATTACATTCCCAGTCAGAGAAAAAAAGCATATTGATAAAACTCTAACTAAAATGAATAAACCAAAAGTGGCAATACCAGCCAAAATAGTTTATTTTAATCTAAGTTTGTTAGCAGACAAAAGCTTTTCTTAACTCCAGTAAATACATTAAATAACTTTCATTATAAGAAAACTTTTTGTAGTTCTGTCTAATTTCATTTTTTTACTTTCCTGGCTTTACTAACAAGTATAACAGACATTCAAATAACACATTTACCTTATTTTTGTGTTTAAATTACACTCATGTCATCAGGAACATCCACCTTCTCCGTTACACAGAATTTTGTATGGTTTAATAAAGTGGTACAGAGTGATAGCCTGTCACAGTTCAAGTTCATTACATTGTGACTATGGAGACAGATGGCACTGTTGAATAAAAGATAATAAATAAAAAAGCTATTGACGATTTAAACTAATAATGCAAGTTCATTTGGGGATGCTGGAGAACATTGTGAAAACAGGGCTATCTGATAGAGTATTGCACTGAGAAATGTTTTTTGTGTCACGTCCCGCAACCATTTCCCTTCATTCATCTCCACTCCATCTCCACGTTATTCATCTCCTCCGGTGGGCCATGTGACTCCCGCAGACGTATCTGGGACTCCGCTCTTCACCCCAGAGCTCTGTCAGCAATTCGTATCACAGTGTTCAACTTGTTTCAGCCTCTTTCCCTCCAGCTCTGATCTTTCGTGGTTTCATTCCCGGGTGACATTTGTGGTTTCGTTGCCTCTCTGGTAGGGTACTGCAATCGGTGTGGCCACAGGCTCAAGCTGGGACTGGTGACCAGTTTTTGGAGGCACTTGGGTCTGTTTTTGGCCCTCCTTCAGAGAAGGTCCAGAGGGACTCCTTAGCGCCACTGTCCGTCGCTAGTTCGAAACCAGGATCCCTGCTCGCCAGATCAACATCAGGACCCATGCTCGTTAGCCCAAAGCCGGAATCCACGCTTGCTAGTTTGACGCCAAGATCCATGCTTGCTTGCTTGATGCCAGGACCCACGCTCGCTAACTCAACACCAGAATCTACGCTCCCTAGGATGAAGCTGGGATCCATGTTCGCTAGCTCAATGCCGGGATCCACGCTCGTTAGCATGACACTGGGATCCACGCACGCTAGCTCATTGCCGGGATCCACGCTCGCCAGTCTGACCCCAAGAACCACGTTCGCTACTTCGACTCTGGGATCCACACTCGCTAGCTCAACATCAGGATCCAAGCTCGTTAGCCCAAAGCCGGGATCCATGCCAGTTAGCTTGTCAACAGTCAGTCCAGATGATGTCCATCCCAGAATCAGTCCAGAGGACTTGCATTCCAGAGTCAGTCCAGAGTCGGTCAGGATGACGTCAGTTCCAGAGTCAGTTAAGAAGACGTCAGTTCCAGTGTCAGTCCAGAAGACATCAGTTCCAGAGTCTGTCCAGAAGCTATCAGTTCGGAAGAGTCAGTCATGTCGACGTCTGCTCCACAGTCGGTCACGAAGACGACGCTCGCCCCAGAGTCGGCCATGATGGCGACACTGGCACCAGAGTTTGTCACGATGGCACCCCTCACTCCAGAGTCAGCCACGACAGCAACGCTTGCTCCAGAGACGGCCACAATGGCGACACTTGCTCCAGAGTTGGCCATAGCTGCGCCCTCTCCAGAGACAATCCCAGTTGCGTCCGCTCCAGAGACAGTCATGGCTGCGCCCACTCCAGAGACAGTCACAGCTGTGCCCGCTTCAGAGACAGTCATGGCTGCACCCGCTCCAGAGACAGTCATGGCTGCGCCCACTCCAGAGACAGTCATGGCTGCTCCCGCTCCAGAGACAGTTATGGCTGTGCCGGCTACAGAGCCAGTCACAGCTGCACCTGCTCCAGAGCCAGACACAGCTGCACCTGCTTCAGAGACATTCACGGCTGCACCTGCTTCAGAGACCTGATCCTGAGACGGCCTCAGTGGCGTCCAATCTTGAGACGGCCCTGGCAGCGTCCAACCCTAAGATGGACTTGGCGGCGTTCGTTCCAGAGCAGCCCAACAGCGGCTCCAATCGCCAGCAGCCCGAGAGCAACCCTGATTGCCAGCAGCATGACGGTGACCTTAATCGCCAGCAGCAGGATGGCGACCCCACTTGCCAGCAGCCCAGAATTTACCGGAACCTTCCCAGATGTTGCTCCAGGAGGAAACCACCTCAGAGTCCTCAGAGGGTCTGAGAGGCCATTATGGATATAGTCCCAGCTCTGTCTCTGACCCGTTGGGGGGGAAAGCCTTATTTATATTTTATGCACAGATACAGGAGCCATTGTCACATACACTAACAATAATTGTGAATTTGAGAAGATTTCGGAATGTACACTGGGCAAAAAGTCCCAGGCCTAAAATTGGAATATATTAAGCTTTTAATGGCCATAACAACAAATCTTTGCTCAAAAAATGTACAAGAACTAAGAAAATGCACTCCTGGAACCTATGCCACCATTTGCTTGATACTGTTCATTGCTGCAGTGAACTGTTGGTATGGAGACTAGAAACTGTTAAATTCAATTACATAGTCCTCTTGTACACAAAGATAAATTATGAAGAGATATAAATGTCTGAGAAAAACTCAAACTAACACGTCTGACTGTTTTCTTCTTAGTCAAAATATTAGTCATTAGTTGGTAATCTGCCAGACCTGATGCAGCCTATCACAAGAAACAAGCTCTTAAACAGATAGCTACAGGTAGACATATACAGTACACAGTCTTGAAAGTCCCAAGGTAAATCGGTGGAAAAAACTCCTCCAAAAAAGCTAAATATCAACCAGGAGAAACCACATTCTTCAGGCCAATTGCAGCTATGAAGAGAACAGGTCAAACCTGAAAAAACAGGCATGAAGACTGGATCTGGAAGGCCCAAAGCCTCTTCAAGCAGAAGTGAATTCTTACTGAAATTTACAATTCTGAAAGACAGAAAAAAAGCCTTCATAAACTGTCAACAGAATTCAATACCAAGCAAACAAGACTCAAAAAAGAACAATAACCAAAAGGTTGTCTGTTGCGAAGTTTGTGTTTAGAAGATGTGTTAAAACACCACTGCTGTCTAAGAAAAACATCAAGGTCAGAATGAAGATTAATGCAGAATAAATAAAGAAATAAAGTTTGATTCAGAGTTTGATTCAAAGTTTGGTTCAGCAGAATTGTGTGGACTGATGACAACAAATTAAGTTGCATGATGATGGCTCAGAGAGGTCTCTTCAAAAATGTGGTGTGAAACACTGCAGTGAATGCATCTCTACTACCATTAAGCTTGGAGGTAGAGGTGTCATGCTGAGGGGAGTTTTTTGAGCTGCTGGTCACTGTGGAAAGTCAATTAATGCTTGGGGTACAGGAAAATATTGCAGAAAAGCATGCTTCCCACAATTGAATAGTTGTTTATTGAAGAGGAATGATCACTTGTTATTTTTCAGCAAGACAATGCTCCTGCTCACACCGCAAATACCACCAAGAAGTGGCTAGAAAACAAGTCCATGGTTCACGTTTTAGCCAGGAGTCCAGATTTGAACCCTGTAGAACATATTTGATCTTACATTAAATACAAACTAAATGGAATACGTTATTAACTATTAATTAACTGTTTGAAGCCATTACCATTGGGTGAAACAACACTAAATCTTCTTTTGTAAAAAGCTCTCTGCACGTTTATCCACAAGACTTGAACAGTGAAAGAAATCAAAGACTACAACATACTAAGTTACTTTTCTATTTGTTTAATTCTTCTTAAATCCCTGACTAATTATTTACTATTGAGACTAATAAAAGTTTAATGTTTTGCAATTTTGTGTTTGGCCCTTTTTTCTTTGCCAAGGAGTGTATATATAGCAAAAACTTGTCACTACTGGCTTGTTTGCCTTGCCTAGAGAACTTTCTGAGTGTGGGTGTAGGACATGACTGGAACTGTAAAACCAGATAATCCGCTGCACAGTGAAAAATAATTTAATATGTGATGTGTACTTTGGATGATTTTAACTACAATCTGTTGTTAAAATGTAATTAATGTAATTAACTGTAACAATGTAATTAATATTTGAAATACACTTGATGAGTTGGATTTTAAGGTCATGGAATTGATTGGTAGATTATCTGTATTAAAATGCATTTCTATTCGTGTCTTTGCAATAACATCACACGTAATCACTTTGTTTGGTAAAAGTACGTAAACTGAGTCTCATATGAACACATTTCATGTTAGAGAGCACCAGAGCCCTATGATTAAAGTATACTACTAGTATCAAAAGGGTAACATGGTTTAGCCCCTCCTGTTTGTATACACTGTAGTTCACAAAACCACAAGAGTTAAATACCAATTAAACTGATTACTAAGCATGTATCAAATAATGTGACTATTGTTACTAGCATTGGGGGTGTTTCTAGACTACTTGTCATACAGGGACACACCCAGGATTTAAAGAGGCACAGATGTACCCATCTGCTATTATTAAATAATAGTTAAATAATAAGCATGTTAAACACAAAATAGATTAAGTGATTTAACACTAAAGTAGGCGTTACGCTGTCATGGATGAGAAGTGTGGAATAAATTAACACAAAATAATTTTCGTATTAATTCCATCAATTAATTAAACATAATTTAGTAGTCTAATATGTACTTTGGGTAGGTTATACAGTCATAAGCAGCTAGCCAAAACATATAGCCATGAGCTATCATTATTTTGCCTGCAGTGAGGCTGACTTTCTTTCTCTAAATATTTGCAGATGTCCATTACTCCATGCGATAAAGTGAAAGAAACTGGCTCTGACTGAAAGCATTAACCACTCAAGCTTTTGACAAGATGCTGGCACGTTATGAAATGTAGTGCCTGAAGTGAATTTGTGTGGCGTGCCCTGTAGTGCTCCTCCACAATCCTGGATCAAATTGACTTTTAACGCTGTGATTTTAGTGCAGCACAGCATCATTTTACAGAGGCACATGCCCCAGAAAAGTGAGTCTGATGACGGCCCTGCTAGGCATTTAATAAGGGAGCCATAGGCCTTGTAGAGAATCACCTAGGGTGGTCATATATTGGTTTTCAAAAACGGACAGATGCTTGGGTGACACAGGGGTCTGATATGCTAGCAAGGGGATTCAGGGTCAAGTCCCATAGGTGCCTTTTGGTTAGATTGGGCATCACACACAGCTACGATTACGAGGTTGATGAACCATCCCATGGCACTTCAACAGGTTTGAAAATGAAAGAAAAAAGATGACACTAGGGGCAGATGCAGGGGTTCAAATATGGTGCCATGAAGTTTTAAGAAAACCAATAACAGATGTCTTCAAAGCATATGTTTGGTCAGACAATCTTATTCTTAATCTTTTCCTTTTTCAAATTTTATTGAACAAAGCTTTTACATGTCCTTACAAAAATAAATCAGAGTTTATAAAGGAATATATATATATATATATATATATATATATATATATATATATATATATATATATATATACACACACATACACATTTTACATAGCATGCCTGTTTTGATCATGACTGCAGCAAAAAAGAAACAGTTGCCATAAAAACTAATTTCAATAGACACTATTCATTCCTCATTATCTGCTCAGGTATACTTTCCCAGTGATCGATTTTTCCCCCAAAATCCCTTCATTACTAATCAAGAAAGCTTGAATGTGTCAAATGCCAAGTGCCACTCAAACATTTTGCTGCTCTGCCTCTGGCTGTGTTGCTGTGGTACATCGCTTCCAGTGGTTGTGTGTAGGGCAATCAACTGCATGCCAGAATCTAGCATGAAGTCTGTGTAATTCAAAAACACTACACACAGTGTACAGAGACTGTAGAAAGCAATTTAATTGAAATTTAAAAATGCTAATATTTAAATAATTTTGCATGATCAGTGATGTCCTTTAATCATTTAAATCTAATGTTTAAATGATTTAACTAATAATAAAATTTTATCTTTGTGCTAGCTATTGACCTAGACGCTAGTTAGCAGTCAACACCGCTGACTACAGTTATCCTTTAGAACCTAAATGTCCTCTTACAATATATCTCTACTGCAATAATTTGTATTTGGGGTATTTCAGTGTATGAATGCATTTCAGTGCAGCAAATAGTGTTGAACTCAAGTTCAGCCCATTCAAATGGTTACTGTCTGTGTGGATTTTTCATTTATATTCATGTGTCCATGTGTATTCAGGAGACGGTCTGGCTGCTGTACCATGTCCCTAGGTGTGAGTGAATATGAATGTCTGAATGTGTGCCATGGATATTGTTAGACCTGTTTTAGGGGGTCTATGGCACCCCCCCAAAAAAATTTTCTCAAGCCCCACCAAATAAACATGCATTGTTAATTAGTATCGTCAATAGCTTCTTTCGTTTCAAACATCCTATCCCTCTCCATAAATACAGTGTAATTAAATTTGACGCACTAGGACCTGGGGAAGGCGCTGCTGCCCCATAACGTCTCTGAAACTGTGCCCCGCTCTAATATAAGCAAGTGAAAACATCACAAATACATTTCCTTATATAATTGCTGGAATATTGTGATTATTCCACCTGTGTCTATTAAAGTTAGATAGATCTAGAAATAGTTTTCTCATAATGAAAGTTATTTAATGTATCTGTTGTATTAAAGAAAAGCTTTAGTCTTCTAACAAAATTAGATTTAAAAGGCTTGTTTGGCTGGTACTGCCACTTATTTCTTTATTTCTTTTTCAATTTATTTCTTTTTGTTGGGGTTTTACCAATAGCTCTTTTGTCCTCTGGCTGTTAATGAACTTAGATTTTTCTTATTTCCTCGTGTGAAAATAAATACAAATTGAGAAACTAATTTTCTGCTATCAAATGTCACACTGTCCAAAAAATTCATTCAGATTATTAAACATGAATGAAGCTACAGACCAAATGCACATTTGATTGTACCAGTCATTCTCAGTATTTGAATAGTGTATTTAGGACCTGCTACTGCAAGTAACATTGCTTCTATCTTTGCTTGATCTGTACCTCTTGTTAGTAGATGGACAGTAGTTAAGTCATATAAGATCTGTACCCAAAAAAGACTTTGAATGACAAAACTTGCTACTATGAGGCTTTGTCTCCAATTTCCATGTTTGAAGCTTTATGCCAGTTTCATAATGTGTGTTTCATAATCTTTTTTAAATTCTCCTTTGGGACTAACCTCTAGACGTCCCTAGTCAAAGCTTAGTCCTCCCCATTCATAAATCTCTAGTGATATGTGCTAATGATTATATTTGCTAATGTTTAACATATAGTTCAAATACTGGTGGATGTCTAGTATTTATGCCATAGTCATTTCTAGGACAAATACTAGGTGTATATCGATGAAGATCTTGGCCAGTTACCCAAGCATTATGGCAGTAAGACATTAATTACATTCAAGAACAGCTGCTGCCTGTTTGGGGGCTGATTTATGCATGTAAGTTACAAATTGCCTGCCCATATAGAGTCATTCCTCTCAGGTGGGAGAGAAAACTGGCTCTGGTTCACTCTGCAGTGCAGTAAATCACCTCCCCTTCTATATCTTTATTGCCCCTCGCTTCATTTTTGGATGGCTTCACAACCTTTTCCAGACAAATGCAGTCATTTCCTTACCTAATGTAACAGCTCATTTACTGTTTGCGTAATAGATTAGTTTGTGGCGAAATGCTGGTCACAGACATATACTGATCAAATAACTAACCAGTTTGTGCGAGGGTGTGAATGTCAGAAAAATCTCCACCTAAGCTGCATAAAATGACTCAATCATCTGGAAAGAGTCCCACCAGCCTCTCCCACTGATTTTCTAGCTTCTTACAATGCTGTCTTTGATACACCATGCTTCACCCTGGGTATTGGCACCAAAGAAACCTTACATATGTTCATGGCATCAGCATACCATCAGTCAGACCCTCTCACATATTCCGAGAGCTTAGCATAACATAAAGTATGATGAGCTAAAACAGATGAGATGATCCATGTCTGACAAGAGGGATGATGGAAGCAGACACATGCACGCACACGCACGCAAGCACACGCACACACACTCTCTCTCTCTCTCTCTCTCTCTCTCTCTCACACACACACACACACACACACACACACACACACACACCATAATGGTTTCTTGTTTATTTATTCCTCACATAGGAACTCAGGAGTGATTTCAGACAGGAAGTCCTAGTGTTCTGACAGACGGAGCCTCTCTGCAGGATAAGTGGGTCTGTCATCATGGATTTCACATTATGCATTACCCAGAAGTCACTTGGCAGTCACAGGGAGAAGCCAGATGTGTTCACTGCATGTACTCTGCTTCCACAACTGACCTTAAGTCTCTTTTCAAAAAGTCACTTCCTGCCTTCCACTTCCTGGGTTCCTACTTTTTGAGCCATAGCCCCACTATCTGAATAACACTGTAGCACATATACAGTACTGTGCAAAAGTCTTGAGCCACGATTAGATTTTTTTTAGCAATGGCATAATCACCATATATAACGGTTTTTAGTGATTGGACTCAAAAATTGCAAGCTTTGTCCAGATTCGTCACACCATAATAAACTGATCTCCATTACAATCTTTGTGAGCTCTTAGGATATCTTAGCCTTTTCAACCTGTTCCCCTTCCGAAAAAGTATTTATTGGCTGCTACTCTTTCAAAAAGATCATTCCTGATCAAGCTTCTTTGGAGTGTAGGAGGGTCAACTTGGCATCCCAATGAAGCTGCCAGATGCTGTTATTGCTCAAGAGAAAGGAGAAGTCAAACTAAATACTTGCCACTGTAGCCTTTAGAAGCTGTTTTTCTGATTTTATTCAGGATTTTATACTGCATACAAATTTCCTGGATTTCCTGAATGTTTTCTCAAAAAGAGACTGAGAAATAATTATATATGGACATTATTACATTTCTAAAAAGAAATGGTATGTCTAATCTTATAGTGGCCTAAGACTTCTGAAAAAATTGAACAATTAAGCATAATGGGTGGGTATGCCCTTTGCTAGTCAAACTTAAAGGCCATGGCTGTATCCAACGTTACACTAAGCTACCGACTCTATTTTTGTGGATGCTATAGAAAAACCTTTAAATCAGATCGTTTTCAATATATTATGAAGCAAAATGATATTTATTTAGAGGTCTAACTTGAAAGGTGCAAATAATAGTTAAAAAATAAATGAAAATATGAAACACATAAATTATTGTAAACATGGAATATAATGATAAAAAGAAAGAGTATCTTATTTTGCATATTATTTGGTGTATGTTTTGTATTTGGTGGAGTCTGTTATTTGGTCGTTAAATTTTGTATATTCTGAAAGCATGAGGAAATGTGTCATCATTATGAGTCAATTCTACGATTCCACCAAGCGGGAGCTCATTTACAGATAAAAACAGAAATAAAATCACATCCCCTTTACTTTTAACATGATATCGGTTTTGCCTTTGAGTGACTCCTGATACAGTGGTGCTTGAAAGTTTGTGAACCCTTTAGAATTTTCTATATTTCTGCATAAATATGACCTAAAACATCATCAGATTTTCACAAGAGTGCTAAAAGTAGATAAAGAGAACCCAGTTAAACAAGTGAGACAAAAATATTATACTTGGTCATTTATGTATTGAGGAAATTGATCCATTATTACATGTTAGTGAGTGGCAAAAATATGTGAACCTCTAGGATTAGCAGTTAATTTGAAGGTGAAATTAGAGTCAGGTGTTTTCCAGCATAAGAACCTTATTCCATCTGTGAAACATGGTGGTGGTAGTATCATGGTTTGGGCCTGTTTTGCTGCATCTGGGCCAGGATGGCTTGCCATCATTGATTGAACAATGAATTCTGAATTATATCAGAGAACTCTAAAGGAAACATGTCAGGACATCTGTCCATGAACTGAATCTCAAGAGAAGGTGGGTCATGCAGCAAGGACAACGAGCCTAAGCAACACAAGTCGTTCTACCAAAGAATGGTTAAAGAAGAATTAAGTTTAATGTTTTTGGAATGGCCAAGTCAAAGTCCTGACCTCAATCCAATCGAAATGTTGTGGAAGGACCTGAAGCGAGCAGTTAATGTGAGGAAACCCACCAACATCCCAGAGCTGAAGCTGTTCTGTATGGAGGAATGGGCTAAAATTCCTCCAAGCCGGTGTGCAGGACTGATCGTTTAGTTGCAATTATTGCTGCACAGGGGTGTCACACCAGATACTGAAAGCAAAGGTTCACATACTTTTGCCACTCACTAATATGTAATATTGGATCATTTTCCTCAAGAAATAACTGATCAAGTATAATATTTTTGTCTCATTTGTTTGTTTTTGTCTCTTTACCTACTTTTAGGATGATGTTTTAGGTCATATTTATGCAGAAATATAGAACATTCTAAAGGGTTCACAAACTTTCAAGCACCACTGTACATCAGTCATAATGTCATTACTTGATTCTTTGTTCTTCATTTCTGCCCTACACAAACAGTGCTCATAAATGGCTCTTACTGGATACATGTTTCTGAAGCCTTTATTGTTGTCTAATGCTGTTATCAAGTTTATAAACCCTTGCTTTGTAAAAGCTAAATTTTTATTATTTTTCCCTTACAATATGCACCATGGGAAATAAAAGCATGCATCAATCTTTACAGAATACACAAGCCATGGCCTGGTTCAAATCATAAAACACAAATCACAAATGTCTCAGCCCCTTGCTATTCCAGCAGAACAGAAATAACAAAGGCCTTATCAAGCATCAAATTAGAAGCAGAAATAAACCACTTTTTCACCCACAATATCAAAATGGTCTACAAAAACGTACCATCAGTTTTAAACCAACCTATCTGAAGAACAAACCAACACTGCAGTCAATCATCTACTGATTTCATTAGCATCAACATGTTGGTTTCATAATTATTGTGCATTACATATGATCATAAAGCTTAAACCTTAAAGATGCCAGGTTTGATTAAAAAAATGGTAGAGCACACCTAAATTATCTGAAAAACTGCATATAAACACAATCCATCTCTCAGTCTTTTGTGGTGAATTGATCAATAGCAATGCATCATTTACATAAATTCAAGTTATTTTAATGTCGATCAGTCACTACTTAGTATGGTGTTAAGTGGAACTCATTAGCCAGGAGTTCTACTGTTGATCTTTGTACGATTCAACTAAAAGCCAAATTAAATAATTTCCGTTGACTTTGCTGTATTTTGCACTATTCTTAAATGAATGACGTTCTCTTGAAGGCAAACACACAGAACAATCAAGACCATACATTTGCTCAAGTAAAGGGTTCAATCTACTGTAACCTTGTATAGAATCTTCACAAATGCCCTGTGGCACCACCACTGTTTCAGTAAAAGCCAGCTCTATCCAGAAGGCTTGAAAAGAGAACTAGTTAATAATTCAGATGACCAGCTGTTGTTCCTCTCTGTCCCCATAGTGTGGAGGCCCTCCTGTCATCTGATGGCTGTGATGAAGGGAAGCTTGTCTCCAGCTCATTCATCATTCAAAATACCCCACACTCTTTTCTCGGTTTAATTAGAATCATCCTTTCTGCTAACGCAGGCCATCAGAATCCCCGTCTGTGCCTGGTTTACACTCTTTACCACCTCATTCATCCTTAACTGCCTGCTTTTTGTTCTTTTTATAATGGACTGTTTAGAGATTACAGAAAATTATAGCATGTGCGACGGATTGGGACATTAAATCCTTCATCTTAGCATAGTGCAATGTGTTTTTTGTAATATGGATTTGTTTATTTTTTTGCCAAATGTTTAAAGGTTAGAGACTCTCAGACAGCATGCAGTTGTTGCAATTGTTTCTTAGCCATAGGCATGAGTGTAAAACCATAACATTAGTCTTATTTAAGAGTGCTCAAAACGGGACATGTTGAAACGTCAGTGTTCAGTACTATTGCGTCATCTGCTCTGACAAAGTTTTTATTTGGAAAGCCAAAGTTCAGCTTTAGGAATAAATTAGGATAATTTCATCTCTGTGGTGATGAGTAAATATTTAGATATGGAGCTTGAAGCTGCAGAGGGTTAGGAGCTGGGGTATTGGAGATAGCATGCCTACCATACACCCTTTGAATACTGTGTATATACAAAGATGTTGAGAATGATCATTCTCATGAGTCACCATCGTCTCAAGGGAAGATGACTTGAAAAGAGCCATCTGGATCTTTCTGTTGAAATCTTTTTATGAGAACTATTTTCTATACACACAACGAAAGTCTGAAAACGAGCAGTTGCTTTGACATATCTGGGGTGACTCTGTAATAGAGAACAATACAATACTGTTGCAAATCTCCTACCAACTGTGATCTGACTCTTCATGGCATGAAATTTTCTGCGCAGTAAGGCCTTACAAGTACAGATTATGGAGGAATGGAGGGTTTAGAGCCAAAGGCCAATACATAGTAATCCTTTAAAACCAAGTGGCCAAAATCCAGAGCTTTCATTCTCCAAGCCTTGGTCTCTTAGTAACAGCATGCCTACAACACCTCAATGCATTTGGAAGAGTGGCAAGAAGTCACCTAGAATGGTGAGTAATTAAGTGTGAGAGTGAATGAGGGGGTGTGTGATAGGGGAAGAAAGAATGAGTGACTGAGAGGTCAGGGTTTTAGATTTTTTTTCTTTTTTCATTTTTGCCTGCTTTCAATGTTGGCACTAACCAGAGACAGGAACATGAAAGACAGGGTGGTGAGCAATGAAATGAGTGGTGCCTCAATCCATGCCTCAAGAGTACATTTTTCCAGATAGACCTTTCCATGTACATACAACACTGACATCAAATGGAGGGCCAAGCCTCATGCTGAATTAGAGTAGTGAGTATGTGCCTGCACACATGCCTTTGCACACACACTTACCTGCTGATCTACATAAAGCTGATGACTGTTAGAGTAGCTCTGTAAATGATGGACAAGCAGTAACAGACCAAGCTATGCAGTGTGTGTAGGGGCTGGCACATATCTAGCAGACTCTAATATGCAATGAGGTGACACTTTTCTGAACCTCATCCATCATGCCAAAGGCTCTGTACTCAGACCTAAGCTAGAAACACAGCCACATACCACTCACAAATTTTGGAAACAATTCCTCAACTCACGCACAACTGCTGCTGCTGCTTGAGGGTTTCTGTCACGGAGTGCAGACAGAGAGGCCTCAGCATGAAGCTGTGTTGCAAGTACTATGTAGGAAATCACTCTTACTCAGAGCAAAACAAAATTTTAGAATTTTTTATCTAATTTATTGAAAAGGAAAAAATAAAATAATGCATTGACACAAGTATTCAGACTCTTTACTCAGTACTTAGTTGAAGCGTCTTTGGCAGTGATTACAGCCTCCAGTCTTCTTGAGTCTAATGCCACAAGGTTTTGAAGTTTAAAGTTCAATCTTGGTTTCCTCATAAAATATAATCTTGTTTTTCACAGTCTGAGAGTCCTCCAGGTGAGCTTGCATGTGTTTTTTACTTAGGGAAGGCTTTTGTTTGGCCACTCTGCCATAAAGCCCATAGTGCTGCAATGATGGTTAACCTTTTAGAAGTTTCTCCCTTATGCACACAGGTGCTTTGGAGTGACCATTGGGTTCTTGGTCACCTCTTCTGCCAAAACCCTTCCCCCCCCATTACTTAGTTTGTTTGGATGGCCAGCTCTAGGAAGAGTCCTGGTTATTCCAAAATTCTTCCATCTGTGCCTCCAAACAGTCCTGTCTCTGAGCTCTACAGGAAGTTCTTTCCTCCTCAAGGCTTGGGTTTTGCTCTGAGATGCATTGTTAGCTGTGAGACCTTATATTGACAGTTGTGTGTTTTTCCAAATCATGTCCAATCAACTGAATAAACCACAAGTGGACTTCAGTCAAGATGTAGAAACATCTCAAAGATGATCAAGAGAATTGGGAGGCCCCCAGAGCTAAATTTCAAGTGTCATAGCAAAAGGATCTTAATACTTATGTCATTGTGAAATTTTAGTTCTTCCTTTTTTAAAAAAAATCCAAAAATGTCTAAACTTCTGTTTTAACTTTTTCATTATGGGGTATTGAGTGCACATTGATGGGGGGAAAAACTTTTTTTTTATTTTAGCACAAGGCCTGAACATAACAGAAAAAGAAAAAAAGTGAAAGGGTCGGACGAATTTCCGAATGCAATGTATATGTGTCTGTGTGTGGCATGAATGTTTCTTGTATAGCATTTTGTGTGTTATTCAATTTGTTAAATTCCATAAATATTTTATCAAAAGAAGTGAATATATTTTTTAAAATATCTTTATCTATTAAATATTTTTATCTTGCCTAATCTTGTCTTCCCTGTGTGCGTAAAGCACACAGCATCATCAGGGACTTTTCTCACCACAGCCACCCATTGTATAACCTCATGCCATCAGGGAGGAGATACAGGAGTATCCGTAACAGAACCAGTAGGCTCAGGAACAGTTTCTTTTTCTTATCTATTACGCTACTGAACACCACAAAACACTGACAGCAGTACACATACTGGACTTATTATCCTAACACTATTCACGCACTTCATCACACTAGTCACGTTACTGTAAATACAAAATATCCAAAATTCATACAATACAATACAAATACATATGTACATAAATCCATGTCTTTGTATATCTTGTATCACCATCATTTTCCTGGCGCTTGTCTCGCCGGATGTGGGGTCTGCCCACTGCCATTTAATGCGACTGAGAATACTCTAGCCAACGCGGCACTCCATTTGCCAGAGATCACACTCAAACCAGGCCAATTGAGTATAGTCAGTTAACCTAAATTGCATGTCTTTTGACAGTGGGAGGAAACCGGAGTACCCGGAGTAAACCCACACGAACACGGGGAGGACATGTAGACTCCACACAGAAAGGACCCAGGCCGCGACCACATACGGAACTATATGATACAACCGATTCTGACTCAGAATATCTGCAAACTCAGACACAGCGTTAACATGCTCGGATATGAAACCAGAAGGCGCTATGGGTTCACAGACAGAACTATACGACACGACCAACTCAGACTCGGAATCAGCAAACTGAGACATATCATTAATATGCTCGGACACGAAACCAGAAAGCGTGGCACGCTCAGATACAGGACCACACCAGGCTAATGATTCAGACATGGAATCAACAAACTCAGACACAGCATCAACATGCTCGGATATGAAACAAGAAAGTGTGACACGCTCAGATACAGGACTATATGAGGCTAACGATTCAGACACAGACTCAACAAACTCAGATACAGCATCAACATGCTCAGACATAAAACCAGAGTGCTCCTTCATGATGTTAGCATGCTCCAATATGGGGCCACAGGGTGCTAATGTCGCCTCTATGGAGCTAGCGCGCTCACATATGGTGATAACACACTGCAATACTGGACCACTAGACACTAACTGCTCCAGTATTGAGCTACCGGGCGCTAACAGTTCCTCTACAGAACTAAGAGGTGGAGCGGGCTAAGATTCGGATGTAGCAGACCAAGATGTGAGGCTAACATGCTCAGACGTTGAGCTCACATATTTGGATACTGGGTTACTGGCATTAACGGCTCAGAGCCTGACCTAGTGGACCCAGATCTGAGGCTAACATGTTCAAAAGTTGAGCTCACATACTCAGATACTGGGTTACTGGGCACTAACGGCTCAGAGACTGAGCTACGAGACGCTAACTGCACTTCAACGGAGCTAAGGTTCTCCCATATGGAGCTAACATGAACAAACACAAGGCTACTAGATGCTATCGGCTCAAGTATTGAGCTAGTGTGTTTTGACACAAAGCTACCAGAAGCTATCGGCTCAAGTACGGAGCTAACGTGCTCCAATACATAGTTACCGGACCTAAATATTGGGCTACTGAGTTCTAACTGCTCAGATACTGAGCTACGGGGTGCCAACCGCTCATCTACGGAGATAACAGGCGTGGTGTGCTCAGCTACAGCGCTAGCAGGCTCAGATACAGGGCTAACGTACTCAAATGCTAGGCTAACGGATGCTAGCCTGTACTTGGCCAACCCCTTCCTGCAACTAACAAAAGGGGAATCCCATAGCACATGGATGAACAGGCTTTCTCACAGGCGGTTGATGGGCATTGGCCTCGAGCCAGCCTGCGTCGACTTGACGTCCATAAAATCCCATGGGGTCCTAAAACAACACTCTAACTCCTCGAAAAACTCTCCCAGGTTCCCAACCTTTAGCACCGGCCAAACCTCAGTGGCCCAGCGCAGAGCCTCGCCTGTGAGGCAAAGAAAAACAAACGAGATTTTGGCGTAATCAGTACTAAAGAAAAACTCCTTAAAATACTGAGCACACTGGTCAATAAATGGAAGACAAAAGGCTGGATCGCCATTAAAAAGATCTGGGAGGCAAGAGGGAGTTAGGAAACCTGCCATCTCCATTGTCTGGCAGGGGATTCTGTCAGACGGGTCCTAACTGGAGAAGCGGAGACGAACGCAAATTCCACAATAATCACCATGTTTTATTATTTTGCCCAGATGAGCCACAGTAAACACAAACAGGCTGGAACACAACTCAGCAAACAAAAACAAGCCTTAGCTCACGACTCAACCAACATACACGGGCTTAAACGCGACTTTGGCAAACATAAACAGGCTAACCGTATAACAAAACATATTATCCTTCAGGACAAGGCTGACAGGAATCACCAAAACGGAGTACATCCGCTGAAACGCCGCAACAGTCTAAACGTCTCTCGACCAAACAATCCCCCGCGCCGTTCGGGAGCTAGGGCCCTGCACATACACATACAGTACATCCCAGCTGAGTCCACTTAGTCCGAGGGCCCTAGCACGGCGGAACACCACCAAAGGCTCAGTCAAAACTGCCCCCCAGCATGAACAGGGATGTCTGGGGGGAACCCGTGACACTTGTTCCTTCTGTTTTTGCCACTGCTGTTAATATCTCTGCACACTTGACCCAAAGATGTGGAAAAAACACAGAAATAAATCTGTAATTGTACTTCAATTAGACAAGTTGAGGACATAACCATAAAACACTAAACATACAGAGACCTATAGTGGTATGAAAAAGTGTTTGCCTCTTCCTGATTTCCTATGTTTTTGCATGTTTGTCACACTTGTCAAAGACAACACAAATAAACACAAAATGCAGTTTTTAAATGAAGGTGTTTATTGTTAAGGGAGAAAAAAATCCAAACCTACATGGCCTTGTGTGAAAAAGTGATTGCCCCCTAAACCAAATACCTGGTTGGGCCACCCTTAGCAGCAACAACTGCGACCAAGCGTTTGCGATAACTTGCAATGAGTTTTTTACAGCATTGTGGAGGAATTTTGGCCACTCGTCTTTGCAGAATTGTTGTAATTCAGCCACATTAGAGGGTTTTTGAACATGAACGACAGCATCTCAATAGGATTCAGGTCAGGACTTTGAGTAGACCACTCCAAAGTCTTCATTTTGTTTTTCTTCAGCCATTCAGAGGTGGACTTGCTGGCGAGATTTGGATTATTGTCCTGCTGCAGAACCCAAGTTCATTTCAGCTTGAGGTCACGAACAGATGGCCGGACATTCTCCTTCAGGATTTTTTGGTAGACAGCAGAATTCATAGTTCCATTTATTACAGCAAGTCTTCCAGGTTCTAAAGCAGTAAAACAGCCCCAGACCATCACACTACCACCACCATATCTTACTGTTGGTATAATGTTCTTTTTCTGAAATGCTGTGTTACTTTCACGCCAGATGTAATGGGACACAAAGAGTTCAACTTTTGTCTCGTCAGTCCACAGAATGTTTTACCAAAAGTCTTGGGGATCATCAAGATGTGTTTCTGGAAAAACTGAGACAAGCTTTAATGTTGTTTTTGCTCATCAGTGGTTTTCGTCTTGGAACTCTGCCATGCAAGCCATTTTTGCCCAGTCTCTTTCTTATGGTGGAGGCATGAACACTGACCTTAACTGAGGCAAGTGAGGCCTGCAGTTCTTTGGATGTTGTTGTGGGGTCTTTTTTGACCTCTTGGATGAGTCGTCGCTGCGCTCTTGGGGTAATTTTGGCCACACCTGGGAAGGTTCACCACTGTTCCATGTCTTTACCATTTGTGGATAATGGCTCTCACTGTGGATCGCTGGAGTCCCAAAGCTTCAGAAATGCCTTTATAAGCCTTTCCAGACTGATAGATCTCAATTACTTTCTTTTTCAATTGTTCCTGAATTTCTTTCGATCTCGGGATGATGTAACTTTTAAGGATCTTTGGTGTACTTCACTTTGTCAGGCAGGTCCTATTTAAGTGAGGTCCTGATTGAGAACAGGTGTGGCAATAATCAGGCCTGGGTGTGGTTAGATACAGTGAACTCAGATGTGACAAACCATAGTTATATTTTAACAAGGGGGGCACACACTTTTTCACACAGGGCCATGTAGGTTTGGATTTTTTTCTCCCTTAATAATAAACACCTTCATTTAAAAATGCAAAACTGCATTTTGTATTTACTTGTGTTGTCTTTGACTAATATTTAAATTGGTTTGATGTTCCGAAACACTTGACTAACATGCAAAAACATAGGAAATCAGGAAGGGGGTAAACACTTTTTCACACCACTGTAAGGGTCTAAATAAAAAAAATACAGTATGTGGCATCACAAAGACTTACAGGTAACACACAAGCTCTGTAGGGCACATGCATTCAGATCTGGCAGTTGTGAAGCGACAGTGCTAACCACTCCACCACTGTGCCGCCCTAGGGCATAACATGAAATGAGTACATAAAATATAATATAATGTAAATTGAATGCAAAAATAATATTGTATGTTATAGATGTTAATGTTATGACTGTGAGATAATAATTTCTGATTTCACTCAGCAATAGGACAACATCTAGACGCAGAGTGCTGATTTGGCAACCAGAACAGACAGGGCAGCAAGGAAAGAGGCACTGTAATGGGGAATTTCACGCTTGCCGCAGCATGCTGGGTCACTAAAAGGCCTGGTCTAGGTGAGCAACATTAGCTACTCAGGGGCCCAATATTGTCCAGGCACAGGGGAAATGACAGGTTACATCACCATTACACAAGGAGCCAATAAGACCCACAGCCTTTGTGCTTTCTGTATCTTCCTCCTGTTGCCTATTTCTGCAGAACCTTCTCATGTCTGAATAAATGTCTTTTGTTGTGCCAGTCTATGTTGGAAGGAGGTGTTACAGTGATATAGATTTATTTCCTGATATTCTGCCAAATGTGCTGAATTTTCTGGTTGCTGGAGTTGAATTACAGTGAAGTTGTTGTTTTTTTCGCTTGAGCTTGAACTACTGCAAAAGGCACCTGATTTATTTCATACTAAGCATCCAACCATCACATGTTCTTCTCTCCTTTTGACACTTTTGTCTGTGTTTTTGCCGAGTTCATAAAAGAAAAAATATGGAACAGAGAGGAATCAATCAGGCAGATCTTAGCTTTGGGCTCCTTCCCCGAATGGAAGGCATCAAAGTTGGGTCATGGCCATGGGCTAAAGGAATTATATTAGTCACAGAATGGTTTGATGATTTAACATGGTAGTACAACAGACCTGCCTGCAATTCATTGCTGCTTCTTGATATAAAGAATTATCCTGTTTTGACTTTAAATGCTCAATCTGATCTCTTGGTATGGACTGTTTGGTTTCCCTATTTATAGGCAGAGCCATGGTCTACACTCCATGCTACACTGTGCATTTTGTTATTTCAGGCTTTTGCTGTAATTGCTCTCAGGTTTTACAGACCACTTGCTCCCACTGCAGAAAAGCTGCTGCTCACTGAACCAAAATGAAGAGTGGCCTTTTTCTGGTGCCAGAGTGACTCCCTCATGCGTGAGGAGGCATGACGAGATGATCAAACGGCAACCTGCCCGAGCGCCCTGACCCCCTTTGTCCTTTGGCCTTATGCAAACACTGGTCCCTCAGCCCTTCTGAGATGGCAGAGGACAGATAAGCTTGTCTGAGAGCCCTGGGAAACAACCAGCTCTTGCATGTGGACAATTCTGAGAGGCTGTTCAAACAGTAACTGCTGGGATTAGTGGAAATTTACAGACTTTATGCAGACTCTTGCAGCCTGAGTTTTACCATACTGATGAGTATGTGAAAGTTCAGCTGCTAGTAGATGCAGACATGAACCGTCGAAATAAATATTACTGTACAACTGATCAAACAGTATATATATGCACCATTAAAGTCTTGATGTCCCTTTAAATGCAGTGGCCAAAACCACGTACTAACTATGTTGTGGATAACAAATGGATAACAAGTTTAGAGTTTTAAACCTAAGAAGTTAACAGCAACACAGATTATAGCTGAATGCTTCATGGAGCTCTAACAGAAAAACACATCCCAACAACTTTTAAGAGGAGAATGAGATCTTTGAATTGAATTAGGTCTTTATTCCAGAATTGATGCAAAGGCACCTCTTCTGAGGGAGGTCAACAAAAAGAGAAGGGAAATCTATTGAACAGATGATGGCAGCATGTATGGTCCCACTATGAAGCATGGGGGAGGTGCTGTGTAATGCAGGAGTGTTCGGGTGGTGACGTTGTTGAAGATTCCTATATTGAAGGCACACTGAACCAACAGGGCTACCACAGCTGGTGTGTTTTGGATCAATGTCCTGCTGCAGAACCCAAGTTCATTTCAGCTTGAGATCACGAACAGATAGCTGGACATTCTCCTTTTTTGGTAGACAGCAGAATTCATAGTTCCATTATTCACAGCAAGTCTTCCAGGTCCTGAAACAGCAAAACAGCCCCAGACCATCACACTACCACCACCATATGTTACTGTTGGTATAATGTTCTTTTTCTGAAATGCTGTGTTACTTTTATACCAGATGTAATGGGACACACCTTCCAAAGAGTTCAACTTTTGTCTCGTCAGTCCACAGAATGTTTTCCGAAAAGTCTTGGGGATCATCAAGATGTGTTCTGGAAAAACTGAGACAAGCTTTAATGTTCTTTTTGCTCAGCAGTGGTTTTTGTCTTGGAACTCTGCCATGCAGGCCATTTTTGCCCAGTCTCTTTCTTATGGTGGAGGCAGGAACACTAACCTGAGGCCTGCAGTTCTTTGGATGTTGTTGTGGGGTCTTTTTTGACCTCTTGGATGAGTCGTCGCTGCGCTCTTGGGGTATTTTGGTCGGCCAGGCACTCCTGGGAAGGTTCACCACTGTTCCATCTCTTTGCCATTTGTGGATAATGGCTCTCACTGTGATTCACTGGAGTCTCAAAGCTTTAGAAATAGCTTTATAACCCTTTCCAGACTGATAGATCTCAATTACCTTCAATTGTTCCTGAATTTCTTTGGATCTCAGCATGATGTGTAGCTTTTAAGGATCTTTTGATGTACTTCACTTTGTCAGGTAGGTCCTATTTAAGTGAGGTCCTGATTGAGAACAGGTGTGGCAATAATCAGGCCTTGGTGTGGCTACAGACAGTGAACTCAGATGTGATAAACCATAGTTATGTTTTAACAACGGGGGGCACACACTTTTTCACACAGGGCCATGTAGGTTTGGATTTTTTTCTCCCTTAATAATAAACACCTTCATTTAAAAACTGCATTTTATGTTTATGTGTGTTGACAAAAAATGGTTCGATGTTCCGAAACACTTCAGTGTGACAAACATGCAAAAACATAGGAAATCAGGAAGGGGGCAAACACTTTTCCACACCACTGTATGTATATATGTGTGTATATATGTGTGTGTGTGTGTGTGTGTGTATGCAGTACTGTGCAAAGGTCTTAGGCATTCTGTATTTTTTAATTCATATTCTTCCTTATTTAAGTTTTAGTGGTCATTACACTTTGTAGTTCTACATTTACTAATAGTTCTAATAGTCCATCTCTTTCTCTACGTACTTTGTTAGTCAACTTTACTCTGTTTTCTAATGGTCAAGGCCCCACAGGACCAAGTCAAGTCAAGTCAGATTCAAGTCAAGTCAGAAACTTTACAACTTTACATTATCTCCTAATATCTACATCCAAACCCAAATTGAGCAAGCCTACGGCAACAGTGGCAAGGAAAAACTCCCTAAGTGTTATGAGGAAGAAGCGTTGGAAGGACCAAGACTCGAAAAGGGATCCAACCTCCTTGGGTAGCGTAGATGATAAATCTAAGAATGAAACTAATTTAACTAAACTAATAAGTCATGGAGTCATAGTTCAAGTAAAATGTAAAATATGCACATCAGCATTAAGTAGTCCGATACACAGAGTCACTCCAGGATCTTGTGTTAGTCATCCTCTACTCCTTCATCAGTGCTCACAGGATGCTGCCTACTGGATGCTGGTGGCTTGACATTTTTGGCTGGTGGACTCTTTTCAATCCAACAGTGACACTGAGGTATTTTAAAACTCCAGCACCACTGCTGTGTCTGATCCACTCATACCAGCACAACACATACTAACACACCACCACATCAGTCCCACTACAGTGCTGAGAATGATCCATCACCCAAATACCAGATGAGTTATGGTTAGGCATTGAAGGCAATGGTCTGAGTAGTTCAAAAACTGCTGATCACACACAGACATCTCTAGGGTTTCAGAGAACTGTCCAAAAAGGAGAACATATCCAGTGTGTGGCAGTTGTCTAGGCGACAATGTCTTGTTGATGCCAGAGATCAGAAGAGAATGGCCAGACTGGTTTGAGCTGATAGAAAGGCAACAATAACTCAAATATGCACTCGTTACAACCAAGGAATACAGAAGAGCATCTATGAATGCTCAACACATCGAACCTTGAAACAGAAGACCACACTAGATGCCACTCCTGTAAGCTAAGAATAGGTAAGTGAGGATACAACTCACCTGGATTCACCGAAATTGGACAATAAAAGACTGGAATAATGTTGCTTGGTCTGATAAGTCTCTATCTCTTCTGTGACATTCAGATGATAGGGTAAGATTTTTTTTTGTTATAAACAGCATGAAAAACACGATCCTGTGTTTCTACTGTTTCTTACAGTGTAATAACTTGAAAGAACAAGTCTAGATAAATGAGTCATGCAAACAGTACCCAGTCCTGAGTAGCAGGTCCATGTCATGTTGCTGACTAGAACTCATTATGTGTAAACAACCCTGGTGCAGTGTCTTCATTCTGTTTAAAAGTTGTGCTTTTATGCATTTATGGGTTGTACTGTACCAACTTTATAATTCCTAGAAACTCGTTCTCCACTGAGTTAGCTAACATTTAAATCTCAAAAACGTTCTGTCACACCATTCACTGAAAATGCTAAAAAAATTATTTTGGTTCTAAATGGTGACTGGTCATATTGTTGTTGTTTCTTCCTCAGGTCTCAGGACTTTTAATCACATGCACTGTTGCTCACCGTAACTGACTGGATGCACTAATCAATATATCTTAGCCTTTTCACCCTGTTCTCCTTTCCGAAAACATGGTTTCTTGGCTGATACCCTTCCAAAAAACATTAATACTGATCAAGTTTCTTCGGAATGTAAATGGGTCAACTTGGCAACATGATAAAGCTGTCATATGCTGCTGTTGCTCAAGTGTAAGGGGAGGTCACACTAAATACTTGCCAGAGTAGCCTATTGAAGCGGTTTATTCCTGAATTCTTTCAGTTTATTAATACTGCAGACCAATTTCCTGTATTTTCTGGTTGTATTCTAATAAAGAGACTGAGAAATAATTATATATGGTCATTATAACACTGTTAAAACAATGGTATATCTAATCTAATGGTGGCCTAAGACTTTTGCACAGTACTGTATGCTACCGCATTCCAAAAAAAGGGTATAATCAATGTTTGAATATCTGTCTTTTTATGTAATTCATTTTTTCATTATTGATCCATTAAAACAGATTATTATTTGCAATTGTGGCAAAACCAAGGGGACAATAATCAGGAAAATATAAGTAAGGTATTGACAGTAAACTACAAAAAATAGAAGGAACAAGCTACGCAAAGTATGCATGATAAATTAAAACAAAATGTAAGCAGCAGTGACAGTAGTACTATAGCACAGTTTTTTTTTTTAGTGCTTTAGGAGCTCAGACCTCTGGTTGCCCTATTATTTTTACTTTGTCATAATTATTGATACGTTATATGAAGTGTTTGTCTTTGCTATATTTAATCTATGTATCCATTACTCACAGTTTTTCACACTTAACCCAAAAAATTTTTTGTGCAAGCAGAAGCCTCAGTGTGTCCTTGGTGTGAGTCTGTGTTCTCACTCTTGAAAGCTTGAGTATTGGCAGATAAGGGCAGGTCTGACAGGGGTCAATTAGACCTGAGCAGGCGGTTGTACAGCTTCAGCACCTCTGACCTCTGGCTGCCCTATCTTTCTGTCTCACATTCCTATGATAAACAGCAGCAGATAAGAATGTCATGAGGTCATGTCCACAACAAGGATGGATAGACAGAGGCAGAGAGAGAGACACAGGTGAACCCACCAGAGGCAGGTTATCAGTGCTGTCAGCAAGAGTTCTCCAAACAAAGTCCTCTGATTGTTTGAGTCTGTAAAGAACACATGTAACACATGTTGGTGCCTGCACTGATAGGTACTCACATGAGATGTTCAAGTCAGTTCCCTTTCATGCACGTGCACACACACACACACACACACACACACACACACACACACACACACACACACTGCCCATAGTGATTACTGTAGCTAATCAATGCTACACTTACATCTACACCTAACCCGAACCTTAACTTCAGTAACCTAAAGCAAACCTCTTGACACTTTCTCAAAAGATAATAGCAGTTTCTGTAAAAAAAAAAAAAAAAAGTCCCTACAATGTAAAAAAAAAGTCAGATCTTTATATCACTGTGGGAAAACTTGGTCCCCACAATGTAATATAAACATGGACACACACACAAACACACACAGCCTTCCTATTCTATCTCACTGTTGTAGTTGTAGGTAATTGCGTTGCCTAATACCAAGCCATTTTAGATAATAACACATGTTTTTTTTATCTTTCTAAAATGTATTACTGTACAGTAAATCAAGAGGATGGTTTATTAAGTCTGTCATGAATCTTATTTCCCCTTATTCACGCTGGTTATGAGGTTTCGCCCCTTTGTGAGGTCAACCAATCATCATAAGATAAACTGTGCACCAAAGCTGGACAAATAAAACTAGCACTGTCTAATAAACACTGAGGTTTTTTTTTCTGTGCAAAACACACCACCCCACCCTCTATTCACTGCCAGTAAATGTTTTGCGTCTGGGCATCTCTCAAAATGGTTCAACGCCATTTGTCCAATGATCATTAGTCTTTCATCTTATCATTTTGATCATACTATATACAGTGGGGCAAAAAAGTATTTATCAGCCACTGATTGTGCAAGTTCACTTACTTATAAAGATGAGAGAGGTCTGTAATTTTCATCATAGATACACTTTAACTATGAGAGACAAAACGAAAAAAAAAAAAAATCCAGGAACTCACATTGTAGGATTTGTAAAGAATTTACTTTTAAATCATGGTGGAAAATAAGTATTTGGTCACCCACAAACAAGCAAGATTTCTGGCTCTCACAGACCTGTAACTTCTTCTTTAAGAAGCTCTTCTGTCATCCACTCGTTACCTGTAGTAATGGCACCTGTTTGACTTCATTATCTATATAAAATATACCTGTCCACAGCCTCAAACAGTCAGACTCCAAACTCAACCATGGCCAAGACCAAAGAGCTGTCGAAGGAAACCAGGAAGAAAATTGTAGACCTGCAGCAGGCTAGGAAGAGTGAATCTACAATAGGCAAGCATGTTGGTGTGAATAAATCAACTGTGGGAGAAATTCTAAGACATACAAGACCATTGATAATCTCCCTTGATCTGAGGCCCCACGCAAAATCTGATCCCGTGGGGTCAAAATGATCATGAGAACAGTGAGCAAAAATCCCAGAACTACAGGGAGGGACCTGATGAATGACCTGCAGAGAGCTGGGACCAAAGTAACAAAGGCTACCATCAGTAACCCACAACGCCGAGAGGGACTCAGATCCTGCAGTGCCAGGCGTGTCCCCCTGCTTAAGCCAGTACATGTCCAGGCCCGTCTGAAGTTTGCCAGAGAGCATATGGATGATCCAGAAGAAGACTGGGAGAATATCATGTGGTCAGATAAAACCAAAGTAGAACTTTTTGGTAAAACCTCAGCTGGAGGAAGAAGAATGCTGAATTGCATCCCAAGAACACCATACCTACTGTGAAGCATGGGGGTGGAAACATCATGCTTTGGGGCTGTTTTTTTCTGCAAAGGGGACAAGGACGACTGATCCGTGTTAAAGGGAAGAATGAACGGGGCCATGTATCGTGAGATTTTAAGCCAAACCCTCCTTCCATCAGTGAGAGCATTGAAGATGGAACGTGGCTGGGGTCTTCCAGCATGACCAATGATCCCAAACACACCCACTCGGGCAACGAAAGTCTCCAGAACAACAACCCCATAGACAATTTGTGGAGGGAGTTGAAAGTCCCGTGTTGCCCAGCGACAGCCCCAAAACATCACTGCTCTAGAGGAGATCTGCATGGAGGAATGGGGCCAAAATACCAGCTACAGTGTGTGGCCAACCTGGTGAAGACTTACAGTAAACGTTTTGACCTCTGTCATTGCCATCAAAGGTTATGTTACAAAGTATTGAGCTGAACTTTTGTTATTGACCAAATACTTATTTTCCATCATAATTTACTATTAAATTTCCTGGATTTTTTTTCTCATTTTGTCTCTCATAGTTGAAGTGTACTTATGTACCTATGATGAAAATCACAATCAGTGGCTGACTAAATACTTTTTTTGCTTCACTGTATATGGTCGAACACACAGTCACAGGGTTCACTGGGTGTCTTTTTTGGGGCTCTGTTTTTGGGCTTCAAATTAGATTTTGCTAGCAGAATTGTTCATCAGAAGGAGTTGGAGTTTAATGAAAACACAGTGCAATACTGAAGATCATTGATCATTTCTTTTGCTAAAATAGTGAATATAGTATGGGCATTTTGGAGAACATTTCATTACCACATTTTAACAAAATGAGACAAAGTGTACATGCAACAGCTGTAGTCTCTGAGAAGTTAGTCTTAGTATTAGATGTCCTTTGACCATACTTAACAAATTGTAAGGAAGTTTATAAGACAGTATAATATTAAATTTAAGAAGGTTTTGTCTACAAAAAATCTTTGTTCATTACTGAAACTACTCACATAACCAAGAGAATGCTTTAGTGTGCATCTGAATTATTCTGACATGCATCCAAATCTAAAGCATTTTGATGTCTTTACATGTTTTTTTCAAATACGAAAGCACCTTACAACATGAAGCGTTTTTCAAATTAAACTTCAAATTAATTCCTTTCAAGTTTAACCTCATGCCTTCAAAACCATATAAAATCTTTCCATAATGGCAGTGTCACATCCTGCAATGGCCTCTGAAGCTGGTTTGCCTCAGATGGTGGCATGACCTGTGCCATTCTCTGCCCGTCATGCTTTGATTCTGCAATGATTAGCTTCTTGTGGAGAGTTACTCACCTGTACAAGAGGAAGTACTTCTGTACCACACATGAGCTGGGGCTTTCCAGCCTCCATCCAGCTGTGATTGTGATATGAGTGAATTCATCCTCTGCACAAAAAAATCATGTCGGCAGGCAAGGATGAAACAGAGAGGGAAATAAAAGCCCTTTCAGGTCGAATGAATGTTGAATGTTTTTTGGGCATTTCTCAGCACTCATCCATGCGTGTGTTCCACAAACAAGCTCTCTTTTGTTATCAACATCCTCTATGAAATGGTGGCTTCTGTTGTGAAGGGGGAATTATGTGCATTCCTGTATTTGCTGAAAATGCATTCTGTCTGACCATTTCAGTGTTTTAACATCTCCGAAGGATATGCCAGTATGTATTCATTCCGTCTGTAGCATGTTTCATGAACGATATAACACGTTTCCTATGCTGAGAAAAAAAAAACAAAGACCTACTGACATAATGGAAGCCTAAGGACATTTTTTAAATAACTGTCTCATACACTAAAAAAGTAATTCCAGTTAAGTTTTTTGTATATTTGTGGTATTTTGCAAAATAATGTGGAAATGGACTACAGTGATGATGCCCAACATTTTTGTTTATCCATGCTGAATTGTTCTTAGTCATGTTTATGTTGAGATAAAGGACATTATCCTTCCGCCAACAAAACAAAACGGAAATGTCGAAAACCCAGTAGAGTACAGCATGGAGCATATGGTAACTCTGAAAAACTATCTCAGATAAATGTTCTACAGTCAGTTGAGAATTTTTGGTTAAAAACAACACATAGGGGCTATTTATTTTCCAGGTTCAGAGATTTTCTGGTCTTTTAACCTGTAAAAAAAACATTAGTCTGTACCATAGCTCTTACAGACATTGAAAGAAATACAACCAAACATTCTTCCTTACCTATTTTTCAGCTGTGTGATTTCTAACAAAATGGTCATACATAGTTATACATTTTTATACAATCTTTTTAATAAATTTTCATACATTTTACTACAGTTACAGCAGCTATATTGAAAATTATCTGGTATGACCATTTTGTTACCAGTAGCCCTAATGTGTTAGAGCTTTTAGAAATATACTTGACTAAAGAATTCATATAGGCATTCTACAGAAATGTATAAATTACACAGGCATTTATTGTCAGAACTCAACATCTGCCAGCAGCTGAGTTTCTGCTTTTTTCCACTACAGGAAAACATCCAACTGCTACAGATGCAGCTGAGATTAGCCTTATATGCTGGAACATTCCTTTAACACTTAAAATGCCAAGATAGTTATTTTGACTTTTAATAGCCTTGACTATAAGAAGGATCTACTGATGCATGACTTTTTCTTTATTAGTGAATATTTGCGTTTGACATTTTAAGAGGTCAATATTGCAAAGCACATTTTAGTCCCTAAAGTAGTGTTTCTCAATCCTGCTCCTGGCGCCCCACCGCTCTGCACAATTTAGTGCTTCTCCTGTTTAAACACACTCACTTTAACTCAATAACGGGATTGTTAATGAGCTGAGTCGTTGGATCAGGTGTGTTGGGAGCAGGAAAACACTAAAACATGCAGAGCGGTGGGGCACCAGGACCGGGATTGAGAAACACTGCCCTAAAGGGTCATTGTAGGCTACAGTCTGTACAGAACTAATTACTGTACACTGTTTGAGAAGCTACCATTTGTTAATTAGTAGCCATACTTTATTTCATTTACAATATATCATATTGTATATCACACCATAATTAAAATATAAATACTCTATGCAACATATAAAATACTAAGCTTAAATTCAGCCCTATATCAGATAAAGTTGGGACAGTATAGAAAAATGTAAATAAAACTTAAATACAGTGTTTCTTAGCCAACATATTTGATGTTTTGTCTGATTAATTTAATTTGTTAACACACATCCATTCCAGCATTTCAGGCCTGTAACACAACCCAAAAAAATTGGGAGGGTAAAGCATTTTCCACTTTTGTCATTCCTTCTCAGAACACTTAAAGACATTTCAGCATAGAGGATACCAAGCAATTTAGTGTTTCAGGTGTTATTTTGTCCCATTCCTCCTGCAAACATGTCTCAAGATGTGCAACAGTGCAGGGTCATCGTCGCATTTATCATTTCAAAATTCTCCAAACATTCTCTATTAGGGACAGGTCAATACTGCGGACAGGCCAGTCCAGTACACATAGCCTCTTCTTCTGCAGCTGTGCCTTTGTAATGTGTGCAGCATGTGGTTTTACATTGTCTTGTTGAAAAATGCATGGACAACCCTGGAAACATTGTCATCTTGAAGTCAGGATAGGCTCCTCTAAGATCTCAAAGTATTTTTCTGCATTAATGCTGCTATAAAAGAAGTGCAAATGACCTTTTCCAAGGGCACTGACCCAACCCCATGCCATGTCAGACCCTGGCTTTTGGACTGATGACAGTGTGGATAGACCTTTTTGTCTTTGGTCCAGATCACACAATGTCCATATTTTCCAAAAAAGATCCTACTGACTCACAATACATATTTCCACTGTGTGATAGTCCATTCCAGATGCCACTTCTGGACATGGTTAACATAAGGCTTCTCTTTTTTGCAGAAGAAAGTAATCCCTTGCCCATGTGGTTATTACCAGCTATTGATAAATGATGATTTTGTGCCCTTGCCCCTCGCCCTTTATGCACTGAAAATTCCCAGATTCATTCAATTTGTTTAATGATATTGTGTTACTGTAGAGGAAGAAATATATAAATACCTTCTAAACTGGCCCATGCCCCAACTTTTTTTTGGAATGTGTTGCAGGTCTGAAATGCAGGATTTGATGTTGATTAACAAATTAAATGAAGTTGACCAGACAAAACATGAAATATCAATTAGCATCTCTAAAATGTCCCCTGTGTGACAGTGAGTGTATGTGTGCATGTGTCCTGTGATGGACTGAAACTCCCTGTCCACCCTAAAGTGGATTAAGTGGGTAATGATGAGTGAGTGAGTGAGTGAGTTCATGTGGATAATAAATTGCCATTTTTTGCCATGTTTGGCCGTGTTACTTTATGTGTTTACGTGGACATAAAAGGAGCATATTTACAATGCAATGAAAACCATACTTTGTTGTTGATATTATTCATTCATTCATTCATTCATTCATTCACTTTCTTATCTGCTTGATCCATTAAAGGGTCGAGGGAGAGCCAGTGCATAGCCAGCAGCAGCATAGGGTGCAAGACAGGATCAATCCTAGACAGGGCGCCAATTTATCGTATGTTGATGTTGTTCTTTTCAAGCAGTTATTTTAAAGTTGAAATAAGGTAGTAATGAAAGTAGTAGCCAATCCAAATCCAAGACAAATTTTTTTTTTGTATTTATTCTGTATTGTGCTACATATCAGTAAGTATAAACTCAGCAGTCAACTTGACCTCTGTGACTATTAGTACTTATAGAATTCTTACCATTTAAGTGTCTTATTTATTATAATGTAAAGTCATTTTGTGTGTGGAACAATGACAAGTAACTGGGAAAGCAGAATTGCTCAGTACACTCTCAAACACCTTCAGTTCATTTCTCTTCCTAGTCATCTGTATTTTCATCTAATTTTGCACATGGAAAGATAATCAGTCAGGAGGATCTGATAGCAAGCCAGCTAACCCCTTGACAGCCTTAGCAATACAGAGCAAGGAGGGGTGTGAGTGTGTGAAAGATAGAGATATAGGGGACAAAAAGAGATAGAAATTCAGAGAAAGGGAATGTAAGGGATGGATGTGAGCCACTATTCTTCTCAGCTGCACGCTCCCAGTGCTCAACACTCTGTAGCCTGGTTCACTCTGGGTGCAGACAGGACTAGATCAAAGGGCAAAATCTTGTGACGGCGTACGTGTGACACTCAGCTTTTGGGTGTGTGGTTGTGCACGTGTCTGTCCTTAGATAACAGAAGCTCAGTGTAACTCTAAATAGCAATCTCTCTTATGCCCTCTCTGGTGCATTGGCATTCAGCTCAAATTCCTGCTCTCAACAGTCTGACCCAGTTCACTTTCACTGAGCAGTGATGTATCCTCTTAGGCATGATGACTACTCAGATTTAAACCTGTATAATCTGCACTTCATATATAATAATGGACGCTGACAAACGGTTGTTTTTTTTTCAATACAGATGTTCTTAGTTGTATCTTACACCAGTGAATCTTCCCCCAAAGCCCGACATTCACTGGTGGGGAGTAGCTGCTGGAATGCTGCTATAGGTGCCAATACATTCAATCTTGCCAAGTATGTCAGTGCTGAAGTGCTCAAGTTGAATAGATGAAAGCCAGTAGATCCTGGCACAGAAGGAATTGGGAATTCACAATAATTATAGAAATACTGTAATGTACTGTTACGACCCTGTCTAGGAGAATGCCGGGACACAAGAGGACAGTATGATGGACCTGATACTTTTGTCTGACAGAAGCCAAAAATGCATTGATAGGCAGTATTACAAACAACACGTAAGATCAGCCAGATGAAACAGAGACTCAATAAATGAATGTGAACCGATTTATATAGTTATAGATTTGCGAGAATTTACAGGTGGTGGAGAGACAAATAAAGGATTACTATTTACAAGAGGACAAACACACCTACCTTTTGTGGACTGCCCTCCTGTGTACCAAACCCCGGACTGAACTCATTTTTTCCTTACAGCTTGTCCTTCAGGTTTGATTGTTTACACTGTGTCAATAAAGTACTGTAAATTTTACTGGTGGTGCAGTTATTTAGCACTTATGTCTCACAGCTCCAAGATCCCGGGTTTGATCCCGACCCTGGACTCTGCCTTTGTGGAGTCTTCATGTCCTCCCTGTGTTCATATGGGTTTTCTCTGAGTAGTCCAGTTTCCTGCCACAGTCCAAAGACTTATGTTAGGTTAATTAGGTTAATTGGTGTTTCCAACATGCTCTTAATGTGTGAGTGTGTGTATGAGTGTATGTGCCCTATGGTGTATTGACATCCTGTCTAGGGTTGTTCCTGCCTTGCGCCCTGTGTTTCCAGCTGGGCACTGGTTTCCTGCGACCCTAACTAGAATTAATGGATAAGACAATGAATGAATGAATGATAAATTATGTAACACCTTCCTGACACTTTCCAATTCAATATGAAACAAAATGCAATTACAAACAAAAAATCTAGATGTAGCAGGTTTTGAGTCCTCTTAATCCAGATGAATCAATTTATGTCCAATGCACATGCAGAAAATGCAGTCACCATTATTAATTAAACACACAACTCCACTTGCTGCATGATGTTGCTGAATGTGACAAGGTCTGAGCCTTCATTTTTCACAGTGATCAGTGTCTCTGCTCTATCCCAGAATGGACAACACACATGGACATTTGGAACCATGCCATGCACAAGGCCCACACATGAATCAAGTCCCACGGATCGGAGTGTAATTTGCAACTGGTTAACAGGAAAAACACTAATCAAATACTCAATGAAAAAACTCACCTCAGACTAATAAAACAATTAACAAATGAATAGGCTAAGACAGACTTTGTTGGTATGTCCAGTCTTTGATAGCATGCATTACAAATTAATTTACACAAACCTTCAACTGTTTTTCTCAATTGTGTTTCAACTAGTTAAATGACCTTAGCCATCCATTATATGTTGAGTTTGATTAAACAAGTTCCATTCTTTTCACTGTAAGTATAGAAACGATGCTACAGATTCAGTAGAGTTTAGTTTTGGAAAAATGAAAGGGTATTGTGCATGTGCACGTGTGCATACAATCTGGTATGCTCATTTATCTTGATTTGCAGATTTCTCGTAACTTGTAATCCACATAATTATCCCTTTCTACTTACATTCCCAGCGTGGGCAGTTGTCATCATTTAGTGTGTATGCATGTGTATGTGTGGAAACCAGAAGACAAACACAGTCTTGTTAGTCTGACCTTGGAGAGTTAAACAGCTAACGCCATTTTCTGTCCAAATTTAAAATCGTTTTACATTTATAAAATCATACAACCCTGTAAGGTTTTCAGAGCTTAATGTTCACCCCTTAGTAATTACTCTGTAAGGGTTTGGAAGAAACAAAAGAAAATAGAAAAGAGTGCTAGGCAGGTGGAAAGTGAGCATACGTGCGAGAGAGGAAGGGTTGTTAGTCATGAAGGTGAGTCCTTAGCATTGGGTCTGTCTCTCATTAGAGACCCTTATGGCTGACCCATGCCCTTCAATGCCTTTCTTCCTCTCTCTCTCGCTTGCTCTGCCCTCCTGCCTGGGGCTGCACCTCAGGAAAAGTCCTAATCCCCTCTGGACAATAAAACACAGATGGTGCCTTCTCTGTCTCCCTCAAACCTTTCTTTTAGACATGTATGCTGTTAGAAATGTACACTATCGTGTGTGTCTGTGTGTGTGTGTGAGTGTGAGAGAGAGAGAGAGAGAGAGAGAGAGAGAGAGAGAGAGAGAGAGAGAGAGAGAGAGAGAATGGGGAAGTAGAAACAGCATGCATATGGAGCCCAGCTGCTGCATGGTAGGACAAAAGATTCTTCGAGTTCACCTCAACTCCTTTTCACAGTGTGTACAGGTCCGTTTGGAAGCTGTGTGCAGGAAATGTGGTTTTCTTTCATTTTATGTTACTGTCACCCAGTTAGCATGGTGAGTTAGATTGCATTTGTGACTAAAGTCAATGGCTCAAATGATTTGTTCAGGAAGCAGGAATGGCAGCAATGCAGGACTACCAAGCTCTTAATTTCTAACGAACTCTGAATGTATCAGCACTGCTAGTTAGTTTTAGCAGTAGATAGTAAATAATGCTTTAGCTAATTCTAAAGTATATACACTGTGAACTTTATCACAGTTATAGATTTTATATGCTTTTCTTTGCTGTGACAACAAATTTAAATTAGCTCCAACATTATGCTGAGGTATGTACATAAGAGACAAAGTTGAAACATTACAAAAATAAATCCTTAGGAATGTTCTAAAACAATGTTTAATAAGTATTTCCTTCACTTTGGTCACACAATGACCCGCTTTACACTAGGTTATTTCATACATCTTGAATATTACATAAAATCGTCTTTAAACGCACCCCAAGACACGCTGATATCCAGTTGCCTCAAATCTGAGTGCTCAAACTACTTCAAGAGGTGGCTTGTGATGCATAGCCATGTACTACCCAAGTGTAAAAGCACCTGTCTTTTCCAAGATGCGTCTGACTGTGAAAATCGAGTTCAATCCAACTTCAAGCCTTGAACTGCCGGGCAACAATAATTTAGGATGCACAGAGCTGGCAAACACAAAAAATGTATTTCTTTTATAAGTAATTTGAACAGATACCAGTGTACAAAATTTATATGCATCTACTCATGTACACAAGGCCAATATTACCTGCTGAAACTCAAATTGAGCATCGGAATGGGGAAGAAATGTGATTGAAGTGACTATGAACATTGGATGGTTGTTGGCCGGTCAGAGTATTTCAGAAACTGCTGATTTACTAGCATTTCCAAGCCATCTCTAGGGTTTACAGAGAATGATCCAAAAAAGAGAAAATATCCAGTGAGCGGCAATTCAGGGGAAAAAAATGCCTGATGCCAGAGATCAGAGGCCAGACTGATTCGAACTGATAGAGTGGCAACAGTAATTCAAATAAGCACTCATTGCAAGCAAGGTATGAAGAAGAGCATCTCTGAATGCACAACACGTTGAATCTTGAAGCAGATGGGCTATAGCAGTAGAAGGCCACACTGAGCTCTCCTGTCAGCTAAGAACAGGAACAGAGTTTACAATTCGGACAAATTTGGACAATAGAAGATTGCAAATACATTGAATGATCTGATGAGTCTCAATATCTGCTTCAAAATTCAGATGTAGGGTCAGAAATGTGTGCAAACAACATGAAACAACATGATTCATCCTGCCTTAAAACGCTTCAGGCTGGTGCTGGTATAAGGATGTGGGGGATATTTTCTTGACACACTTCAGGCCCCTTAATACCAAGTGAGCATTGTTTAAATGCCACAGCCTACCTGCGTACTGTGTTGCTACCTTTTTATGACCACTGTGCGTGTGTGTGTGTGTGTGTGTGTGTGTGTGTGTGTGTTTATAAAACAATGTGCTCCCAGCAGTTTTTCACCTCTTGTGCCCAAAGTAGTCTGTAATATCTGGGCGGTAATAGTGCTTGTTAGGGCTGCAGTCAGTGTCACTGCTGTATTAAATGTTTAACAGCCACCCACTTCTAAATATTAACCCATAAACCACATTTCTCTTAGTTTGAAAGAAGGAATTAAAAGAGGTTATGTAAAATGGTGACGTCTGATGCAGCAACAATCTTTTGCAAGTAAAAACAACTCAAAACAAGAAGTAGATGGTCCAGTTTTATGAGGTAATATAAATATTATGTGGGATACAGCAATCAGATTTCTCTCTGGCTGAGTGGAGACACATTTGACTATTAAGTGTAAGCACATGGATAAAGTCTTATCCAGATCATATCCAGATACCAGACACACGAAAAATGAAGTGTAAAGGGGTCAGTGTTCTTTCTTAGATAAAACATTCTGAGAAATTTTTTTTTCATCCAAGGTAAATCTTATATCAAGGGTATATTTATGTTTATATGAAACTGTCTAAAAAACAACCAGAGTAAATATTTTAACAAACAAATGGTTTCTTAAAGCCTAAAATTATAGATAGAGCTGCTGTCTCTGAGAGAATCCTATTTAGAGTTAGAGTTCATTTTATTAGAAGACAGAGACATGGTGACACATTTAGAAACTGTTGGAAAATTGTAATTGAGAACTAGAGAGGTGCATTTCCTGAAGTAAATGCGAGTGTGATTGCCTCTCTGCAATGGCCGACCCTTAGTGTACCTCATGGGCCCAAAGGTCATCACGTCACCCCAGGGTGCCCCCGGGACCAAGCCTGCTGAAGTTCATGGCAATAGGTCAAAAACTGACTGAGTTACGGTCATTACCCCACCCAGGGGCCCCAGTGCCCACCCGGGGTCTACAGGGTCCCCATTGGCATCACAAGTCACCTCAGATTGCACCCAGGACCAAGCCTGCCGAATTTCGTGGCAGTAGGTCGAAAACTGACTGAGTTACGGTCATTGGCCCGCCAGGGGCCCCAGTGCCCAGCCGGGGTCCACAGGGGTCCTATGGGCATCACATGTCACCTCAGATTGCACTCGGGACCAAGCCTGCCGAATTTCGTTGCAATAGGTCAAAAACTGACTGAGTTACAGTTGTTGGCCCACCAGAGACCTCAGTGCCCAGTCGGGGTCCACAGGGGCCCTATGGGCATCACATATCACCTCAGATTGCACCCGAGACCAAGCCTGCCAAATTTTGTGGCCGTAGGTTGAACACTGACTGAGTTACGGTCATTGGGCCACCCAGGGGCCCCAGTGCCCAGCCGGGGTCCACAGGGGCCCCATGGGCGTCACATATCACCTCAGATTGCACCCTGGATAGCCAAACCTGCTGTAAGCCTGCCGAATTTCGTGGCCATAGGTCAAAAAACTGGGACTGAGTTACGGTCATTGGCCCACACCCAGGGCCTCAGTGCCCAGCCAGGGGTCTAGAGGGGCCCCATTGGGCATCACATATCACCTCAGATTTGCAACCCTGGACCAAGCCTGCCGAATTTCGTGGGCGTATGTCGAAAACTGACACCATGAGTTACGGCCAATTGGTCCCATCCAGGGCCCCATGGGCATCACATATCACCTTCAGATTGCAACCGTGTGACCAAGCCTGCCGAATATTATGATATGTAAAACTTCTGGCCCATTCATTTCCTATGGGAAAATATATATATAGGCAATCACACAGTTTAATAAACCAGAAAACAACCTATTTTTATACAAAACCCAAATCAGAAAAAGTTGGGACGGTATACAGTGGTGCTTGAAAGTTTGTGAACCCTTGACAATTTTTGTTTACATTTCCTGCATAAATATGACTAAAACTCATCAGAATTTTCAACACAAGTCCTAAAAGTAGATAAAGAGAACTTCCCAGTTAAACAAAAGACAAAAATATTTTAACTTGGTCATTTATTTATTGAGGAAAAATGATCCATAATTACATATTAGTGAGTGGCAAAAAAGTATGTGAACCTCTAGGATTAGCGGTTAATTTTTGAAAGTGAAAAAAATTAGAATTCAGGTGTTTTTAATCAATGGGATGACGTGGTTGTGAGTTGGGTGCCATGTTTTATTTAAAAACAGGGATCTATTAAAGTCTACTCTTCACAGGACATGTTTGGTGGAAGTGTATCATGGCAGCAAACAAAGGAGATTTCTGAGGACCTCAGAAAAAGAGTTGTTGATGCTCATCAGGCTGCGAAAAGGTTGCAAAACCATTCTCTAAAGAGTTTGGACTCCACCGATCCACATTCAGACAGATTGTGTACAAATGGAGGAAATTCAAGGACCATTGATACTCTCCCCAGGAGTGGTCGGCCAACAAAGAACCACTCCAAGAGCACGGCTATGAAATAGTGGCAATGTCACAAAGGTACCCCATGGTAACTTATAAAAAATCTAAAGGCCTCTCTCACACTTGGCTAATGTTAATGTTCATGAGTCCAACCTTCAGAAAGAACACGAAACAACAATGGTGTGCATGGCAGGGTTGCAAGGAGAAAGCCACTGCTCTCCAAAATGAACATTGCTACTCGTCTGCAGTTGCTAAAGATCACGTGGACAAGCCAGAAAGCTATTGGAAGAATGTTTTGTGGAAGAATGAGACCACAATAGAACTTTTTGGTTTAAAAGAAAAAGCATTATAGGAAAACGATTGCATTCCAGCATACGAACCTTATCTCATCTGTGAAACATGGTGGTGGTAGTATGATGGTTTTGGGTCTGTTTTGCTGCACATCTGAGAAGGACGGCTTGCCATCATTGATGGAACAATGAATTCTGAATGATATCAGAGAATTCTGAAGGAAAACATCAGGCCAGAATCTGTCCATGAACTGAATCTCAAGAGAAGGTGGGTTTATGCAGCAAAGACAACAAACACTAAGCACACAAGTCGTTCTACCAAAAGAATGGTTAAAGAAGAACCAAAGAAATTTTTGGAATGGCGCAAGTCAACAGTCCTGACCCTTATCCAGTGTCGAAATGGTGTGGAAGGACTGAAGCGAGCATGTTAATAATAATTTCATGTGAGTAAAACCACCAACAGTCCCAGAGCTGAAGCTGTTTCTTATGGAGGAATGGCTAAAATTCCTTGCAAGTCAAAG
This sequence comes from Ancistrus triradiatus, assembly GCA_025084515.1. Classification (NCBI taxonomy): domain Eukaryota; kingdom Metazoa; phylum Chordata; class Actinopteri; order Siluriformes; family Loricariidae; genus Ancistrus; species Ancistrus triradiatus. The sequence continues at coordinate 80,691 of JAJAGP010001909.1, forward strand.
TCCTGACCTTAATCCCAGTCGAAATTGTGTGAAGGACCTGGAAGTTGCAGTTATTAATGTGAGGAAACCCACCAACATCCCAGGAGGCTGAAGCTGTTTCTGGTATGGAGAAATGCGCTAAAATTCCTCCAAGCCGGTGTGCAGACTGATAAACAGTCCATGAAAGTTTACGTTGGCAGTTTATTGACGGCACAGGGGGGGTCACACCAGCTACGGAAAGGTTCACACATACTTTTGCCACTTCACTAAGATAATTTTCCTCAATAAATTAATGACCAAGTATAATGATTTTTGGTCTCGTTTGTTAACACTGGGTTCTCTTTATGTACTTTTAGGACTTTTAGGACCTAATATATATATCATTGCAGACAGTATGAAACCAAGGTATTTAATGTTTTGTCAGATCAACTTCATTTCATTTGCAAAATGAAATGAATCCTGCATTTCAAGAAAGTTGGGACAGGCAATTTATGGTTAGTAATGAATTAAAAAGTACATTTATGATGTGATTTCAAGCAGGTAATGTCAACATTTGATTATAATCATGATGTGATCATATCTTGTTGATAAATGCATGGACATCCCTGGAAAATATTCCATCTTGAAGGAATTAATGTTTCTCTATAAGCTCAAATGTACTTTTCTGTATTAATGCTGCCATCACAGAACTGAAAATGACCTTTGCCAAGAGCACTGACATAACCCCATACCATGACAGAGCCTGGCTTTTGGACTTGTGAAGGACACTGAAATCTTCCAGATTCCTTTGGAAATGTTTTAATGATATTAATGCCACTGTAGAGGGGAAATATGCAAATTCCTTCCAATCTTTTTTGAGGAACATTGTTTTTAAACATTTCCATAATTTTCTTACACATTTGTTAATAAACTAGAGATCCTCTGCCCATCTTTGCTCCTCAGAGACTCAGCCTTTTGTGAATACTAATTTTGTACCAAATCATGATTATAATCACCTATTGACATTACCTGTTTGAAATCACATCATTATTTAGTTTTGTTAACATCACTAGATTACCCCTGTCCCAACTTTTTTGGAATATGTTTCAGGCCTGACATGCAGGAATGAATGTTTATTAACAAATGAAATTAAGTTGACCAGACAAAACATGAAATATCTTGGGTTCATACTGTCTGCAGTGAAATTATGAAATTAAAAGTCCAAGTAAATGTACTGTAAGGAACGCTGCATTTTCCATACTGTTCTAACTTTTTCTAATTTAGGGTTGTATATCATACACACATACACCCTAGATTATGGTTTAAAAGCCTCCCCTTTCTTCTAGTCTTCCTAAGAGTCACTGAGCACTTGAGACATTAGAGATCATTCTACTTAATGGTCTACTGGTATGCATCCACACTGACGAAGGCTGGGAGACACTCTTCCACAAAAAAGGTAACAGAACACTATAAACTCAGACACTTGTGTATACATCTACACACTTTACCATGCATGGAAATTCTCCATTGTAAAGGTTTGTATTTCACCTAGGTGCTGCTGGTGCCCCATTTGGCACAGCTCCAATCTGGATTGGCATGGTGCTGGTACACCTCTTTATGAGGCTGTTTGAGATAGTGACCCAATGCCAAGCCAGATGAACAGAGTATCCATGCCAGCCATCCTAACTCCTTCGCTTCTATCTTTAAATACCTCTTTGATTGTAAAATTGTGTTTGTTCTCCTGCTCCTTTCTTTCCTTCGTCCTGGTTTCCATTTTCACAAACTGTTTAATAATTGGGGATAGGGAAAATGCTAAAAATGTTTAGAACTCAGAAATGCTACACACAGGTTTGTCTTTCTGTCATTAAGGGAACTTTCCATTGACACAATTAACTGTATAGCTGTAGCTAATTAATGCTATACATACACCTAAACTTAGCCTTAGCTCATTAACCTAAATCAAACATTTGGCTTTTTTAAAGCAGCTATCATTGTGGGGACCAGCAAAATGTCCTTACTCCAGACCTTCCTTTCCTTGTGGGCTTGTGGGGACTTTTTATCCTCACAATGATACCTCACAACATCATCAGATCTTCACACAAGTTCCAAGAGAAGATAAAGATAAACCAGCTAAACAAATTAAGCATGAAACAAATGAAATATTGTATTTGGTCATTTACTTTATGAAGAAAATGATCCAGTATTATATATCTAGCAAAAGTATGTGAACCTTTGCTTTCAATATCTGGTATGACTGCCCTGTGCAACAGTAAGGCTGTCTTACAGCATGACCAACATTCACTTGAGATTCAGTTCACAAACAGTTGTCATAACACTTTCCAGTAAATCAAAATTTACTGTTCTAACGATGATAATAAGACATCCTGGAAGCTGCAAAACAGGCCCAATCCATTATACTGCCAGCACCATGTTTCACAGATGGGATAAGGTTCTTATGCTGGAATGTAGTGTTTTTCTTTCTCCAGACATAACGCTTCTCATTTAATCATCACAAAACATTTTATCCAGTATCCTTCTGGCTAGCCAATGTGATCTTTAACAAACTGCAGACAGGCAGCAATGTTCTTTTTTTGGAATGGAGTGGCTTTCTGTTTGCAACCCTACCATGCACAATTTGTTATTCAGTGTTCTCCTGATGGTGCACTCATGAACATATTGCTCATGAACAATATTAGTCTATTATATGATTCGCTGGTGGATGGATTTTTTTAGTCAACCACTTCTGAAGTGGGTAACAATTGCCTTGCAATTATTCAATATATACAATCTGCCTGACTGTGGACTGGCGGAGTCCAAACAATTTAGATTTAATGATTCTTTTTCTGGTCCTTAGAAAGCTCTGTTTGTCTACATAAACATGTTTTGTGAAGAACAGACTGTGATAGAGCCATATTTGTTACATACAACAGGACACACACACCCACACCCACACCTCATTGTCATCCCATTGACACCTGATTTTAATTTAACCTGTCAATTAACTGCTGACTCCTAGAGGTTCACATACTTTGTCACTCACAAGCGTGTAATACTGTATCATTTTCCTCAATAAATAAATTTCCAAGTTCTTTAAATACTTTTAGGACTCGTGTGAAGATCTGATGATGTTTTATATCGTATTCTCCAGCACCATTGTATAAATTCCCCCCACCCACACACACAAAACATTATACAAGAAGAAATCTTCTACATAAAGACCATCTCAAGCCACAAAAGACTTTAATTTTATATAAAAATACTTCTTTCATTGCCACTTTCATTATATACACTACATAAACAAAAAACAGAACCCATGTACATATGTAGTTCAGCTTTATCTTATTGCTTTCCTTGAAAGCAGAGCATCATTTAATCCTTCACCTGTCAAGTAAAAGTTTGGATTCACATTTCCTTGGGAAATTCGTAGGCTGACAAAAAAATCACCTTGTTCATCGTATTACAAGGGGTCTCTGATGTGCTGGACATGTTAGATGAAATTGAACAGTAAACATTCAAACTCATACCATGTGGTCAATGCAAACATAAAAAGTCAGCTCTTTGTTTCTTAATTTAGCAGTACTGTTTCATAATATTTCCTAAGTCGCCTAAAGAAAGTCATCTTACATTGTACGGTCACTGAGCAATATATAAGGAACCCCTGCCATCTAAAGAATAAAGATTGATTGGCTACAACAGCAGAAGAACATGTCGGGTTCCACTTCTGTGGGCACAGTGGGCACAGGCTCAAAAGAACAGGACAGCTGAAGACTGGAAAAACATGGCCTGGTCTGTCATGTATTCTGCTGAGGCACACAGACAATAGGGTGAGAATTTGGTGACAACAGCATGGATCCACACCACAAAGAATTCAAGCCACTTTGAAAGCAAAGGAAGGCCCAATCCAATATTAGTTTAGTGTTCCTAATAAAGTGCTCAGTGGGTGTAAATGTGAATTGAACATATTATTTCTTTGTATCACACAAACACCGTTAGAAAGATTTTGAATTAAAGTGGAAGTTTTACGACATACAAAAATGATTAAAAACCCTGTTAGACTTACAAAGTGCTAGTGACATGACAGAAGCAAAGAAAGCAAGTGGAAGAGCTGGATTTGACACCTCTACAGACATGTGGTGTACTAGACCTGAGTCCTTTACACAAAACCTGATGTGGCATAAAAAGAAACCATGTTAAGGAAAGAGGATGCAGGATGGAGGAAGGAGAATAATAGGGATATGGGGTATACAATGAGAAAAGGTATGGGAAATGCTCCCTGATTGCTGTAAAATTTGAGTATACATGAGGATGTACCCTGAAGGTGCAGCCTTGGAGTTATAACTCCAGACCGAGCTCTAAGTCAACCTGAGTCATTCTTTTCCACTTTCAGAACAGAAGGAAGCTCAGCTTCAGGAAGTGATCCATAATTGCATTGCACTTCAATTCCCAATGTATTCTGTGTCCTCTTAAATAATTCAAGATGAACCATGGACCAAAAGGGTGAATTGACAACACATATCTTCCTCTTTCTCAGCTGCCCAGTCGAACGTACGTTAGTTTTCCTTTAGCCATAGTCATGCTGGATGAGCCTGTCTTGAAAAGCACAAGCTGGTGGCCTGAAAAAGAAATGAAGAAGTCCACATCATGGGAACATTCCATACACATGAGATATTGGACAACAGCGATTATAACGTGGGAGTGTGTATGAACTGGGCATGAAAAGAAAAACACAGAGACAAAACTGATTAAAGATGATGAAAGAATACCAAGCTCAGAAAGACAGATGCAACAGAGAAAGTTGGACTGCTTGAAAAAGAGGAGGGGAGATGAAGAATGGAGGAGTTATTGTTTACCTGTCCATGTGCTCTGATTGGTCATAATGAAGGCTCTGCACTGTGCATGACTCTCACATACACCAATGGCCTCTTGGACATTGTAGATGGACAGCATGCATTTATCATGCTGGTAGGATGGCCAGCAGCGGTAGTTCTCTCCTGGTATAGTCACGTCTTCCATTTGTTTATATTCTACAAGAAAAACAGAGAGTGAACACTGACTGTCCAAACCTATCCATGGATGTCCATTGTGACATAAGACATTTAATTGTCTGCCCTGACCTAACCTCTAAATATTAGGAAAGGGCACAGTTATTCAACGTCTGGATATCTGAGTGCATTACTTCAGAAACCAACAGAAACACAGAAACCAAGACAGAAACCAACCCTGGAAAGGGCGACTGGGCAGGGTTTGATCCATGGTCTCTGGAGTTGTGTGACTGTAGTGCTGGCCACTTCACCACCGTGTTGCCCATAAATATTTAGTTCAAATAATGCTTAAAGAGTTAAAATACTTGTAACATTAGTAGTTTCTAATGTGCCAATATTTAAATTCAATAAATGAATAATTTAATGAGAAACTCCTTCATTAAAAAAAATATATATATATATATATATATATGTGTATATATATATATATATATATATATATATATATATATATACATTTTCCCCAAGCTTTTGAATGCTAGTGTACATTCATTCTGAATCCATATTAAGTTTGATGTCTTTTGGACAGCCACAATAGTCATCATTTCTAAGTCCTTGAACAGACATATTAAAAACTGTCACTCTGGACTACAGCTAGATGTCTGGCAAAGAGATTATTTGTGTCTGCTCACCAGGGTCAACCGGAGAAAAAATGAAAGAAATGTGAATTTCAATGAATGCTGCAAAAGCAGAACGTGTGTGTGTGTGTGTGTGTGTTTGGTCTTCACAACTTTAAAAAAACTAAAGCTAGAACATTTCTTTTGATAAACCAAAAGAGCCAAAAGACTTGCTTTGAGTTAAAGTTAGGATTAGAAGTGGCATTCATTAGCTAATATAATATCATGTCAATGGGGCATCCTCACAGTGATAGAAAGACAATATTGTGTGTGTGCAAAATCCATGGACTGGAGCTCTATCTATCATTGGTTCCCGCTTTGCGCCCTATACTTCTGGATAGGCCCTGGCCCCCGTGACCCTGGACTGGATTAAGTAGGTAAAGAAGGTGACTGAGTAGGTGTGTTTCAGCACTTCTCTGTTCCAATGGTAGTTCATTGTAATTAAAAACAAGTGATTCATTTGAACGTGTTATTTCAGTCTCGTTCCGTACTTGCAAGGAATGGAATTTGCTTCCAGTCTGATGTCAGTGATGAATACACTGTGGTCTGCAGTCACATTTGTCAAAGCAGTAAAGTAGAAAAAGATTAGTTTTTGCTATTCTTGACCAGAGGAAAATGTTTGGCGCATTCTGAAACATAAACCAAGTGAGATAATCAAATGAGGACGAATAGCCATGAAGCAGGCCTCTGTAAGCCAGCCAAAACTCATATCAAACTGGCTGCGCAGGCCAACACTTAATAGTTGGATGCTGTTTTTGTTCTCAGAACATAGACATGCTAGCTGTTTCTTGTCATGGAGGCCCATATGGATATGAACTCATATTCTTAATAGTGTTTTCTGACCAATTTAATTGAAATACACAACATGTTAAAAGCTGTTTATTGACCTTGAATACTATGCATTAAATAATTACAGGGGTTCATTATCTGAAAACTTGAGGTATCAGAAAAAAAAAAAATCTATACTTCAGGTAACACCCTGAACATTCCCATGGAACACCAGACTTTAGTTCACCAGCTTACAATAAGTTATACATTCCTACAATTTTCTCATTAAGTGTACAATCTCTTGCAAGCCACAGGAGGAACATTTAGGAGGAGGAATTCAGTGCTTATTTACTAGGGATGGATTATAAAAGAAGGACTACTGACCAATTATAAGCTCAGGTTGCTGGACCATGCCACAAATTGTACAATGAGTGTAATATATGATTTGTCTATTATATGGAATGCATCATATAGAATGGGTTTGAAATATGAAGGAATCCCTGGTGGCTGTATTATAGAACAAATGTGATACATTGAGAACGCAATGCTATGGATACTCTATAACAGCCGTGTTTTTGGCATGGATGTGGGCTGTCTGTAATTGTGACCTACAGAATGAATCACTGTTTCCAGTGTATTCTGTAAGGTCAGGTTCATGACGCTGTGACATCAGGGCTGATGAGAGAACGGGCCTTTCAAAGCATACAGCAACCCTATTGCTGCAAACCTTGCAATTGCTCAACCATGAATCACTGATCCTCTCTCTCTGTCTCTCTCTCTGAGTGTGGGACATGACAGACTGGGTGGTGAGAGGCTGGCTGTTTTACAAGCCCAGTCTGCTTGATCCCTTAAAAAGGGGGACATTTTTTGAAAGGAGTGTTGCATCAGCCTCTATATCAGGCAGAGGCTCTGCCTCCATTAGTGGCTGCCGTGTGTGGCTGTATGGTTTTAGTGAGGAAGTGAGGCAAGGACACCCCCACATATGGCCTGAGGACCAGGGATGAACCAGTCTGCAGTAAATAACAGCAACTAAGGGATACTTTATGGGCCTAATGAATGCTTTATGGAGCTCTCGCTTTCACTAAATGGCTCAGTTACATACTTGGTGTAGTTCCAAGAATCTTTTCCATTCTTGCTCAATGTGGCTTTATTTGCCAAACACAAACAGAATGACCAACCCCTGACTATATACCTGACCATTTGAAATTCTAGGTTTATTAACAGGCATGTTTCTATCAGATATAGCACATCATTACTGGAACTGTGGAATGTTTCCATGATATTTTTTGTAATTAACCCTAATTGATTGCTTCTAGTAAAGTTATGCTGTTCTGGATATTTTCTGAAATGTCATGTTGGTTGCATCAGTTTTCCTATTACAATCATTACAATCACTATTATTGAAGTGTAATGGAAAAGCCCCCAGAAAAGAGTCCCAGAATGTCAGATGTCCACACACCCACAGCCAAGCCTCCAGTTTTTCAGTGATCTGATTAGCCAGTATATGAAGTACGCTCATTCTCAGACGTCTTACTCGTTTGCCCATGTCACCAAGCATTCATCTCATATCTCCAGCTACAAACCCCCTTCCATCCCTTCAACTTTTTGTTTGTTAGCATCTTCAGTAGCATCCTGCTAATCTGGCCATTGGCGCCTTTGACTCTGTGCTGTTCAGAGTTCATAACTCTGCTCATCCTTCTTAGTTCTGACTGCCTGCCTCAACCTCCTCAGTTCTGCGGTTTTGCTTATAACCTCTGCTCAACAGTCACAGTAGGGCTTGTTCAGGATAGTCCCAGAATTATTTAGTGACACAATATAGCTCAGACCTTTGGTTAGAAATTAGTCATAGACGAGGTTTGTAATCTTTTTACCACTCAAACTGTATGAGTCAGTCCCTATGCACAAGGGAATTGTATAACAAAGGTGCTCACATTGTATGGAAACCTCATGATGTCCGACTACATTTTATGACATAGAAATGGAGAAGTTGTACCAAATACTAAGTGATTCATACATGATTTATTCATAATACAGTTTCTATCATTGTTGTGCCAGTATTGTATAATTTAAGTCCTGCATTACGCACTCAACTAAAGCATGTACTAAACGTTGCTTATTTGATTAATGCTTAATACAATTCTTATGGTTTTTAGTAAAAGACAGAGGGGCATGACTGAAAAAAAATGACAAACCTGGCTATTGTGATTCTTTATAACACATTCATCACTCAGCAGACGTCTGAGTTTCTGCTTTACACAGTCAGTGGAGCAAGGAAAGGAGATGGATGGAAAACTGAGAGGGAGAGAGAAACTGAGTGGGGACTGCAAATGTGAAAAGGGACAGAACAAGAGCACGCAGGGCGTGTTGAAGTACAAAAGTAAAAGTAAATGGGTGCAGGAATGGAAGAGGGACACACTGGAAAATAGCTGAGGAAAAAACAGCCAATGAGAGAAAGGGCAATAGAGTTTAGAACCAGCCAAAAGCAGCAATTAGAGGAGCACCTGCTACAAATACTTTCAAATTTAGTTCTTTTTAAATTAACCTAAGAGCAAACCAGCTGCAACTAACTGATCTCCATTCTTTTTGCATTCACATGGTAAGCAAACTTTAAAGACGACTTGGTTCTCTTTCTGGTCTTCTTTAGAACCCTTTAGAGATCTCAGAAAACCTGTTCTTCTCCTTTAGAACTCAGACACCAGCTGTGTAACACTGAATTATGGGTACGGTATTCATCTTTTCTTATTGCTGTTTTTGGCTCTGCTTCATATTTTAGGAGGAAAATGAAAATAGAGTACAAAACTGATGTGAAATAACAAAACAAAAATAGGTGCCGAGTGAAGTAAGAATGATATTCCTCACAGTAATTTGTATATCAAATGTTAGGTGAAGAAGGAAGATTTTATGAAAACAGCTCATAAAAGGACTCTAGAATTGAACATATAAGAATATTGAAAGACTCTGCTATATTCGATTCAGAATCTGAAATAATCAGTTATATCTTTTTTATGTTATTAAAAAAAACAAACAATTTATCAAGGACTGACAAAAGAAGCAGGGGTGGTAAGTAGGTAAGGAAACACGAAGGAAATCGTTTTGCTGTTATTTTTTCAAAACAGAGCCGAGACATTTAAAATTAAGAATGTGTAGGATAAAACAATCGTATTTCAGGCAACAGGTGGTGACTCTACACGAAACGCTTTCTCAACTCATAACTGAAAGCTGGCTAGCCGTACTGAGTTCAGGGCAGTCGCTAACAGCTCTGTACAGCAAGCCTTGGCTGTTCCACTATCCATACTGCAAAGGAAAGGAATGAGATGGCAAGAGTTCAATTCATTTATGCGAGCACTAGGAGGGCTCTGAGCTCGTTTCATGTGTTCACATATGCAAAGGAAACCATGACTCAGCAGCCAAAGACCACTTGAAAAGCTTAAACACTGCAAGTGCGAAAACAAGCAGACATTCTGATAGCGGCACCATTTGTCCAAGTTTTTCGGTACTGACTAGTCATGGGCAGGTACTAATTTAGTGCCGGTTATCGATACCTATCCCTTCCCACAGACCTCTGTTTCTACCTTCTCTTCACCTGGCTGTAACTAAGTCATCCACATGGAATTCACGTTTGTTAATTACATGACATCACAGGGAAACAGTATTCTGTTATATCAGAGCAGGAGTAAAGTGAAACCAGCCAGGAAGGAAAGGGTACTGGTTTATAAAACTGTCTCTGACTGCTCACCAATTATAGTGGGGGAAGGCCTGTTGAAGGTATCAACTTTACAATCTTATAAGATACCATGTGGACAGAAGATAATCATTACTTACGCAAGAGCACTGAGTGTTGTAGTATCTATGAATGTCAGTAAGGCCATGAGAAATCTGTGAGGCCATGAGGTCTGAGTAGTTCGTGTGCATCTGTGTGTGTATCTGTATGTGTGTGTATGTGTGTGTGTGTGTATGTGGGTGTGGGTGTGGGTGTGTGTGTGTGTGTGTGTGCTTACTTCTTTTATGCGTCTCTGTTTCATTGTTAAGGTACAGCCCATCTTTGTATATCTCCAACACCTTCTCAAGGTGAGCCAGGGTCTCGTCTGTTCCCCAAAGAAGCTCCCCTAAAATATATATAAATGACCTGCACACTAAGTACGTTGTTCTCAGATGTGAAGCATCATGTTCAAACACCTCACAGTCTACATTCAGTCTACAGATTTAGTTTATGGCACAAATAGTGGTGCTTGAAAGCTTGTAAACCATTTAGAATTTTCTAGATTTATGCATAAATATGAGCACACGTTTCACACAACAAACAATAAGATCCAATATTACACATCTGTGCTTAGCAGTGAATTTGAAGTTAATTTGAAAATGGTGGCTCAGTGGGTAGCACTGTCACCTCACAGTGAGAAGGTCTTGGGTTCGATCCCAGTGGAGAGGTCTGAGTCTTTTTTCTGTGTGGAGTCTGCATATCCTCCCCGTGTCCACGTGGGTTTACTCCAGGTGCTCCAGTTTCCTCCCACAGTCCAAAGACATGCTTTAGGTTAACTGATTATGCTAAAGTGGCCCTATTGTGTGAGTGTGTATATGAGTGTGCGAGTGTGTGTGCCCCACAAAAGGATTGGTGCCCTGTCTAAGACCGTTCCTGCCATGCGCCCTATGATGCAGGCTACACACCGGCTCTCCCACGACCCTGTCCAGGATTAAGCAGATAACAAAGTGAATGAATGAATGAATGAATGAATAAGTGAATGAATGAATTTGAGTCAGGTGTTTTCATTCAATTGGATTACAATCAGATGTGAATGGGCACATTGGCGTGAGTCTGATCTTTACAATACGTGTTTTTGGAAGAACATGGCACGAACAAAAGAGATTTCTAAGGGCCTCAGTAAAAGAGTTGTTGATACTTATCAGGTTGGAAAAAAATACAAAACCATCTCTAAAGAGTTTTGACTCCACAATCCACAGTCAAACAGACTGTGTACAAATAAAGGAAAGACCATTGTTACCCTCACCTGGAGTGCTCCATCAACAAATATCACTCCAAGAGCAAGGGGTGTAATAGTCTGTGAGGTCAGTAAGGATTAGCGAATAACTTCTAAGCAACCAAAAACGTCTCCCACATTAACTAATATTACTGTTCTGAGTTCACCATCAGGAAAAGACTGCACTCGCCAAAAGTAACATTGCTGCCCAGCTGCTGTTTGCTGAAGATCACATGCACAAACCAGCAGGCTGCCAGAAAAAAAAGGTTTTGTGCATGTATAAAATGACTAAAATAGAACTTTGTTTTAAATGAGAAGTGTTATGTTTGGAGTAAAGAAAACACTGCATACCAGCATGAGAAACTTATCCCATTTGTGAAACATGGCTGTGGTAGTATCATGGTTTGGGTCTGTTTTGTTGTATCTATCTGAGGATTCATTCTGTATTGTACCAGCAAATTCTAAAAGAAAATGTCAGGACGTCTGCCTAGGAACTGTATATCAAGGGAATATGGGTTGTGCGGAAAGACAACAACCCTAAGCACACAAGTTGTTCTGCCAAAGAATGGATGAAGAAGAATAAAGTTAATGTTTTGGGTTAATGTTTTTTTAATCCAAAGGATATGTTGTGGAAGGACCTGAAGCAACCAGTTCATCTGAGGAAACTCACCAATATCTCCGAGTTGAAGCTGCTCTTTACATAAAAATGTACTAAAATTCCGACAATCTGATGTGCACGACTGATCAACAGAGTCATACCAGAAACTGAAAGCAAAAGTTCACATGCTTTTTCGACTCACAGATATGTAATATTGGATCATTTTCCTCAGTAAATAAATTACCAATTCTAAAATTTTGTCTTCTTTGTTTAATTGGATTGATCTACTTTCAGGACTTAAAAACAATCTGATGATGTTTTAGGTCATACTTACCCAGAAATATAGAAAATGTTTAAAATGGTTGACAAACTTTTAAGCAACACTGTTGCATAGCACTGGACATTGAGTATGCATGATGCAGTGCTTCATACGGAGACAGAGATATTATCAGCACGAGCCCACCCACACTACCTGCACCTTCATGGGCTGCTGTGCCTAGGAAAAGCAGATCTTTAACGATATGTGACATACCATTATCCTGATGAATGAGCTGATAGGGGGCACACACAAAGCAGTATCACAAAGAAATATGGGGATTGCGTGTGTGTTTTGTTGTCAAAACACCGGAAGGGGAAAAAAAGCATTCATACGGATGCCAAAAACACAACCACACTGCATAGTAATGACTATTGTGATCATTTGAGCTGAAATGTGAAATCACAAATACTTGTCCCTGTAAACTGAGCAAAACTAGGAAGTTGGGGCTGTGGTGGCACAGTGGTTAAGGTACTGAACTACTGACCAGTATGTCCAGCTGCCACTGTTCGGGCCTAGAGTAAAGCCCCTGATCAACATTTGCTTCTATTGTACATTGTACGACTGTATCATCATTAAGTCACTCTGGATAAGGGTGTCTGCTAAATGTAATGTAATAAAATAGTAATTTTGCACTTTGACATTTTTGTTTCACACTGCACATTATAAGACTACATTTCTTCCTACAGTCTTATCCAAAGGTTTGCATATTTCTGATTCAATAACATGCTCTGTTGATTTTCAAAACAAAATGTAGCTCATGCAATCTGTGCAGGAACCAAACCCAAATAGTTAATATTTCTGCACATTTATAATAAGTCAAGTCAGATCTATTTATATAGCGCTTTTTACAATGGAGCATTGTCTCAAAGCAAACTCCTAATAACTACGTCCAATCCCAAATTGAGCAAGCCTAGGGCGACAGTGGCAATAAAAGTGTTATAGGAAGAAACCTTAGAAAGCTTAGAAGAAATTACAAAAAACACGAGTGGGTCTACACTCGTACAAATGTACAAACATTTATTTTCAGCTGTAGGGATTAAAATGTACAGAACACAGGTTTTAAAAAATCAAACAAGTCATTGCATAATACCATATCCTGGCTGAGAGTGAGAAGCATATGCATAACATGTGAGAAGCATAAGCACATGCTCATGCTAAATGATTTTTGGAAACAAGTGTGCCATAATAGTTAGAATAACCATGCAACTAACTTTAGTTAGGTTTATCACATTACTATTGATTACAATTACTTGGGGAAACCAAAAATATTAAATAATAAATGATGGTTCTTTGTGCAGTAAGCTGTTGATTGGGATTTGTATTGGATTGTTGTCTGAACCAGCAGAAAAGGAGAGAGAGTACACTGACCTGTAGAGTTTACAATCTTGTCAAGGAGAGGCCTGAGGGCGGTAGGGGCACTATGGGGAAGCAGGTAGGTAAAGAAGAACCTGGATACAAGAAAATAGTCTTTGTTATTGGTATGATGAACTGATTGAACTGATATTGGTTCAGTTGATAAGAGAAAGTAAATTATTTCTGTTCTATTCTGATCTGGATACCTATAAGCATTGTATAGGTTCCTCTTCTCGTTGATGCCCTGGCAGCGGCCGCTGCTGCATGGTAGGGTGAAGTTGCGAGCAGGAAATTCAAGCAGGCAGTCTGTGGGCGAAGAGGGTGAACAAGGCATATCCTCCACACTGGCATCGTCCAGGTCTGTCACTTTTAGCTCGCCATCCACCAGCACAAACTGCCTGGGCCTGAAATCCAGCAGCGTAAGAGAGCCCAGTGGGGAGTGTGCCAGGTAGTGTAGCAAACGTGCCAGACTAAAGCAGATCTAGAGCAAAGCAACCAAGCAAATAGAGCTGAATCAGTTCAATACATCATGTTTAACAATGCTATGGTTTTTGATTAGCAGTGAATTGAATCAGACATTACTTCAGTATATAACAAATTCCAGATTTCTTCACCTACACTAGAAATAAAATGTACAATGTTGTTCCTGCTCAAACACAAGGACCATGTGTACAGGGGTGCTTAAAAGGCTATGAAACCTCAAGAATTTTCTACATTTATGCACATATATGACCTAAAATATCACTAGATTTTCACACAAGTCTTAAAAGTAGATAAAAATAACCCAAATAAACAAATGAAACATACAATTATAGTTGCTTATATAATTATTTAGAAGAATGATCCAGTATTACATATCTGTGAGTTGCAAAAGAATGCAAACCTTTGCTTTCAGTATCTGGTGTGACCCCTTGTACAGCAATTATAGCCCATTCCTCTGTGAAGAACCGTTTCAAATCTGAGATGTTGGTGGGTTTCCTCACATGAATTTCTTCTACAACATTTCTACTGGATTAAGATCAGGGCTTTGACACGGTCATTCCAAAACAATAACTTTAGTCATGTGCTTTCTTGACTTTTAGAATTTGCTGCCAATCCCAGAGGTTCACATACTTTTGTCACTCACAGATATGTAACAATAACTCCTCAAAAAATAAATTAAGTATAATATTTTTGTCGCACATATTTAATTTGGTTCTCTTTATTTCATTTTAGGACATGTGTGAAAATCTGATGTTGTTTTAGATCATATTTATACAGATATATAGAAAATTATAAAAATTTCACAAACATCGAACATGATGTGCGTCCATCATTGTGGACATCTGAAAGAAACCCTTTTATCTGTGGAATCTCTACTTAATTTTCCGAAGGACCACTTCTGAATGCACGAAAATGTGTGCCTTAGCACTCGTATTGTGCTGGGGTATCGGTGGTGAGAATGGGAATAGTCAAAACTGGGGCCAGTAGTATTGAAAAAAATTATGTCACACAACCCATAAGCAAATCAGTGGGGAGCCAGTGGAGTACTGAAAAGCAGAATGAACATGGAAAAAGAAAGGGAATGCATTGTCTGATTTGCAAACCAGACAAAACCTGTTTTCAATGTACTTAGGATTAGAATTCACAAGAAAAGGTTGGGCTCTGCCCAATGAATTGTGTGTGTCTGCATTTTTTTGTTCTTGGTGTAATCACGCAATAGCAGAACTGTAGAGAAAAAAATAGTTGCCAACCAAAAGTAAAAAAGCATAAAGCAGTTGTGTGCTTTTTTCCATCACTTTGCCGCAGAGTAAGAAACTCACAGTACACTCCAAAGATGATCAGTAAAACTGTATATGTTAGGAAATGAAAATATACTAAAATTAAAACAGGCAAACATATTATATTAATAGAACAAAACATTTTATTATATATATTTTGTGCAGAGTATGACAAAGTCCAAGTGCATTCAAATACGCATGTGTGTTCAATACAAGGTGGTAGAAATGTAAAATAGAGCACAAGTATATATCATCACATGGCTGGTGTAACTGATAAGTCCACATGTTATGCATGTTTATCTGGCTCAAGTGTAAGGTGATGCGGCCAAGTTCGGTGGCTATGAAAAACCTCATCGGTGTGCACAGGAAATGACTGTGGATGTGAAGGACTCGTTTGGTAGTCAGCAGTTTTGCTGGTCTCCCCAGAGCCCATTACTTCCTCGTATGCAATTCAAATGGTCCTAAAACCTTGCTGCTGTGGTTCCCTTTTGTCCAACGCACATGCAGCTGGACCAGTCTCCCAGATAAATAGTTGGGAAATTTAAATGAGACTGGTTCAGACACAGATGCCTACTTAGGAAACCAATTAACCTCCAAAATGAGCTTGAGCATGTCATAAAGTCTGTATAAACAAGTTCTTGCTTGTTTATATCCTATTTGACAGACCATTACCAATTTGTTATCACCAAAACGGAAGAATGTGCTAATCATAAAGCTTCTTTCTTCTAAGCTCATGTCACTGACTTTATCTAAGAACGCTATAATTGTTCTATAAATCCAAATGTTAAGAAATAAGGACACTGACGAAACAGTTGATGTTGGTTTGATTCAGATATAAGTAACGTATTTAATCTGCATGTTGTCATTTGAGAAAAAAATAGGTGCTATCTTTGCATGATGCTGACAAAGTAGTCTATGCTTTATATAAAATATAGACTAGTGTATTACTACTATTGACAGGACTTTTACCTAGCTGCCCTTCAGTTTCTTTATCTTCGGCCTGATTGGCCTGTTAAGCTGCCTGCTGTGTTTAAAACCCTAAATTTACATCACTCATTTTACATTGTTAAGCTAGAGTATACAGTGGGGTAAAAAGTATTTAGTCAGTCACTGATTGTGCAAGTTCTCCTACTTAGAAAGATGAGAGAGGTCTGTCATTTACATTATAGGTACACTTCAACTATGAGAGACAAAATGAGCAAAAAATCCAACAAAATCACATTGAAGGATTTTGAAAGAATTTAAATGTAAATCATGGTGGAAAATAAGTATTTTGCCACCCTCAAACAAGCAAGATTTCTGACTCTCACAGACCTGTAACTTCTTCTTTAAGAAGTTCTTCTGTCCTCCACTCGTTACCGGTATTAATGGCACCTGTTTGACCTCGTTATCTGTATAAAAGACACCTCTCTCAAACAGTCAGACTCCAAACTCAACCATGGCCAAGACCAATGAGCTGTCGAAAGACACCAGGAAGAAAACTGTAGACCTGCACCAGGCTGGGTAGAGTGAGTCTACAACAGGTAAGCAGGTTGGTGGGAATAAATCAACTGTGGGAGCAATTGTAAAGAAAAAGGAAGACATAAAAGACCGTTGATAATCTCCCTCGATCTGGGGCCCTACGCAAGATCTCATCCCGTGGGGTCAAAATGATCATGAGAACAGTGAGCAAAAATCCAAGAACTACACGGAGGGACCTGATGAATGACCTGCAGAGAGCTGGGACCAAAGTAACAAAGGCTACCATCACACTATGCCGAGAGGGATTCAGATCCTGCAGTGCCAGGCGTGTCCCCCTGCTTAAGCCAGTATATGTCCAGGCCCGTCTGAAGTTTGCCAGAGAGCATATGGATGATCCAGAAGAGGATTGGGAGAATATCAGTCAGATGAAACCAAAATAGAACTTTTTGGTAAAAACTCAACTCATCGTGTTTGGAGGAAGAAGAATACTGAGTTGCATCCCAAGAACACCATACCTACTGTGAAGCATGGGGGTGAAAACATCATGCTTTGGGGCTGTTTTTCTGCAAAGGGGACAGGACGACTGATCCGTGTTAAGGGAAGAATGAACGGGGCCATGTATCGTGAGATTTTAAGCCAAAACCTCCTTCCATCAGTGAGAGCATTGAAGATGGAACGTGGCTGGGTCTTCCAGCATGCCAATGATCCCAAACACACCGCTCGGGCAATGAAGGAGTGGCTCAGTAAAAAAGCATTTCAAGGTCCTGGAGTGGCCTAGCCAGTCTCCAGACCTCAGCCCCATAGAAAATTTGTGGAGGGAGTTGAAAGTCCATGTTACCCCAAAACATCACATGTTGCCCCCTCTCTCTATTCTACCATTTTGTGAAATGTTATAGGAGAAGATTAAGTGCTGTTTCGTTGGCAAAACTGCATTATTATTATTGCATTATTGTAAAATAATGTAAAATAATTACTTCTTAATGTGGGATTTTGTTTCCCACTGAATAAATGCACTTGAATTAAAGGTTGGATTTTTCTCCCTTTTTCCATTGTTGTCCTATATTATTACAAAAAAAGAATTTATTAGAAGCCTAAGAACACATCTTAACGAGGGGTGCCAATAATTGTGGAGGGTGCTGTAACTGATACTGAATGCCTGACTTGTTGTTAGTGTAACTTTATTACCTGGACAATATTAAAATTTTAAAAGTTTATGCTAATTAAAAGTTTATGCTAATAATACTTATCCACACTTTACAGGCTTTAATTCAAATAATCAAAGGAAATAAATAAACTCACCAATTATTTGGAAGGACATTTGAGAAACAGCAATTATGAGAGATTATGATCAAGATTTGTTGGTCTAGATTTTGATAGTTGTGTCCTCACCTATCCTTATAAGTGCAGATGGCTGTCAATGCCCTACAACAATACTGAAGTACGACCATAGCAAGCTCATATGTCAGAATGATGCACATTGGGAACAGCCTAAATACATACATCATCCTAAATGGCTCCCTTCTGATCATTTTCGTTTTCCACAGCAGACTGCTTAGTTACAGTCTGCTGTGCTTTCCCTAAATACACCATTCTTTCTGTTCATTTCCTTGTCGGGTCTTGTCTTCTCTCCCTTGTCAGTTGTTCCTTGTTCCAGGGTCCCATTGTTCCTGTCAGTCCTGTTGCTCTTGTTAAGGTTTGTCTGTTCCTATTTTATGTACTGTTCAATGTCTTGTGTGTTCCCTGTTAGCTGTAAGCAATAGCTCTTTGTTTGTATCTGCTGTAGTGTTCCATATTAGCTGTTAGTATTTGTATTGTATTAGTCTCGTGTTAGAATTCCCTGTTGGTGTGTTTGTGTTAGCATAGCCATGTTGGTTAGCCTCTGTGTAACCCAGTCCTGTGTCTTGTTACTGTTTGGTTATCTAAGCATAACCTGTTAGCACTCTGTCCATTTGTATTAGCATAGCCTGTTAGCTTAGCCACCTAGTCCCTCTCTGTTTAAACCATACCTCATGTCGTCTGCATCCTGTATTCACCATGTCATTATGTAATAGCCCCACTTGCACTTACATCTGTCTCTGTCCACATTTCCTGTAACAAGCACCATATCATGTCAAAACTTTTGTGGCTTACTTATTCATTAAACAGCAGGTTCTAAACAGCTATGATGACTGACTATTGCACACTCCTTACTAACCTTTATATCACATAACATATCCTATTTGTAGTATTGCTGATTCTTGCATTCAGAGCTCTAGTTGTAATATTTCTGAATGTATTATATGCTAATATTCCATTTCAGTACTAAAAAAACATTTTGTTATTCAAAATATGATGAATTACTATTCAAAATTAGCCTAGAAAGAAAAGCCTAACAAATGTACTTCAGAAAATTGCAAAGTATGTGTTGTACAGGTTTTATTCCAGACCATAATTTGAGAACACTTGAACAGGTCATTTGAAGCCGTTCTCTAAGATGAAAAACAGAGTGCTGAAGAGCTGATGAGTTCAAACTGAGCTCAGTTATGAATTGGCGTGTTAGGCTGTGATGACACATAGATGGGCATGGCACAGTTCATGGAAATGTTTAGTGTGTGCTTGGCCATATGCATGTAAATATGTTGCCATGCATTAACGACAATGCACTTGTATGATGGTGAATTTATACAACTGTATATACCGCATGTTCTCTCTATTTCCAATAATATATTAGCGCTCCGTCTTAGAGACAGTCAGGCTGAGCGAGAGCTCACTGCTTTTCCTGTTCTGCAGAGAGAAAGGCTCTTTGCTTGAGTTCATAGTCAGGTCCATTTACATGAACAAAATGCAAAGGAAGTAATAGGAATTACTTATTCTGGCCGTGCATGGTAATAATTATTACTAGGGTCAACTAGGTGACAAGTGCTACAGATCAGTAGAGAAAGTAAGTAGCAAGGATGCTGAAGTACAATTCCCACAAACTCAATGTGATTTTTTTTAAAGAAACCTTTAATGTGGGTCATTTAAAATGTTAGCCTAGTGAATAGAAAGTTTAAAGCCAAATAAACCACAAACAAAAGAAATAGCTACAGATATTACTGATTCAGAAATAAAGTTTTTATTGAGGTCTGAATGAACGTTTTTCAATGAAAGTTTTACATTGTAAAGTTGAGAATGCACCAAAAATGGCAAACAATGTACTTGATGAACATGTATAAAGAAACTATGGCAGATGGCGTCCCAGGTCTGCTTACACTAACAGAAACCCAGCCCCTTGGATTTTGAGGAAACTCAAACTCAAGAAGTGGAAGCTGGTGAGATGAAAGGCAGGCAGGCAGACAGATTTTGGTTATTTCATATTATTATTCTGCTATGTTTGCCAGAAATAGAGGAGATTAGTTTAGTAGCTGTGTTACATAAATGGTCTACATTTATGGATACATTACCTAAAACAATAATCAGATTTTCACACTAAAAATCCTCGTGGGATGGTGACACACAAAGTGGAGAAACAAGGTTTGATTTTTCATACCTTAGAATCTACAGCATTTAAATAGTGCTTCCCTCATAGGTCTTTTACCTATCTAGCATAAAACAAAGCAAAGCAGAGCCTAGCCATATTTTAATGTTAAATACAAAGACTGTTGAGTGTAACTTCCAAAAACATTATATCATGACATTGTAGCCTGGGTCACAATCCACTACAGTAGTGCTTGCAAGTTTGTGAACCATTTATAATTTTCTATATTTCTGCATATATATATGGCCTAAAACAAAGTTTTCAAGTCCTAAAATTAGATAAACTGAACAAAAATAAACAACCTTCTTATGGAGTAGTAAATGCATTTAAACATTTCCAGTAACTGTTGATCAGTACTGCATATTTTATGAATTTTAGCCCATTCATCGGCACAGAACAAATTCAACTCTGAGATGTTGGTGAGTTTTCTCACAAGAACTGCTCGCTTCATGTCCTTACACAATATTTGTATTGGACTAATAACATTAATTAACATTCTAAAACATTAATTTTCTTTTTTAACCATTTCTTGGTAGAATGATTTGTGTGCTTTAGGGCATTGTTCTGCTGCATAACCTATGTTTTTTTGAGACTCAGTACATGGACAGATGTCCTGAAATTGGCCTTTAGAATTTGCTGCTATAATTCAGAATGAATTGTTCCATCAAAGACAGCAAGCGTTCCTGGCCCAGATGCATAAAACAGGCTCAAACCATGATACTACAACTACAATGTCCCACAGTTGCGATAAGGCTCTTAAGCTGGAAGGTTTTACTTTCTCCTGACATAACACTTCTCATTTAAACCAAAAGTTCTATTTTGCTCCCATCTGTCCATAAAATATTTTAGATCCCTGTTCTTTAAAATACAGTGGAGCAAAAAAGTATTTAGTCAGCCACTCAAGTTCTCCTACTTAGAAAGATGAGAGAGTTCTGTAATTGTCATCATATGTATACTTATTTAGAACTATGAGAGACAAAATGAGAAAAACCATCCAAGAAATCACATTCTTAGTACTTTTAAATAATTTAATTGTAAATTATGGTTGAAAATAAGTATTTGGTCAATAACAAAAGTTCAACTCAATACTTTGTAACATATCCTTTGTTGGCAATGACAGGTCAAACGTTTCCTGTAAGACTTCACCAGATTTGCACATACTGTAGCTGGTATTTTGGCCCATTCCTCCATGCAGATCTCCTCTAGAGCAGTGATGTTTTTGGGCCTGTCACTGGGAAACAAGGACTTCACAAATTTTCTATGGGGTTAAGGTCTGGAAACTGGCTAGGCCACTCCATGACCTTGAAATGCTTTTAACAGAGCCACTCCTTCGTTGCCCGAGCGGTGTTGTTTTGGGATCATCGTCATGCTGGAAGACTCAGCCATGTTCCATCTTCAATGCTCTCACTGATGGAAGTGAGGTTTTGGCTTAAAATCTCTCACGATACATTGCCCCGTTCATTCTTCCCTTTAACACGGATCAGTCGTCCTGTCCCCTTTGCAGAAAAAACAGCCCCAACATAGCATGAATTTTTTTCCACCCCCATGCTTCACAGTAGGTATGGTTATCATTTCTTCTTTTTCCTCCAAACACGACGAGTTGATGTTTTAATACCAAATAGTTCTGTAGATTTACTCTCTTCCCAGCCTGGTGCAGGTCCTACAATTTTCTTTCCCTGGTGTCCCTTTTTCGACAGCTCTTTGTCCCTTGGCCATGGTTTGAGTTTGGAGTCTGAATGCTTGAGGCTGTGGAATAGGTGTCCACGCAGGTGCCACTAATACAGGTAACAGGTGCTTGAGGCTGTGAATAGGTTTCAAGCAGGGTGCCACTAATACAGGTAACGAGTGGAGGACAGAAGAGGTTTCTTATAGAAGAAGTTACAGGTTTGTGAGAGCCAAGAATTCTTGCTTGTTTGTGGGTGACCAAATACTTAATTTCTACCATGAATTTACAATTTAATTCTTTAAAAAAAAATCCTACAATCTGGGGGGCCCGGAGTCTGGAGTCATGTCTGGCCCTGCCTGCCTTGTCCATTAGCGGGGGAGTGTCGAGTGGGCGGTCTGACTGACTGACCTAAACTGGGCTTCGGTCCTCGTGATCTTGACTCGTGCATCCTTGCCTTAGACTAAGGGCAGAGCTGGGGGTTCATAGTCAAAGAGTCTTATGGTGATCAGAGACGTTGGGTTGCTGTCTTCTGCCTCCCGTGGTTTTGCCGATGTCTCATGTGATCCCTCTTGGCTGTGTTACCTACCAGTTCTCCTCTTTCTAGCTATGCTGCTATAGCTAATGCTGCTGGGGTCTCATGCTACACATGGCATCAGTGATTGTTAATAGACACTGTGCTCTTAATCAATAACTAATTACATTTTCTGTTTTTTCTCCGAGCTGTGTTCCGGTACCAGTTCCAGCCCCACACATGATGTTCATCCGCTGCCGCTTCACTCAAGCTGCTTCCGTCATCAGCTCCAGCCCCACCATACCTGGGCCACTTAATGTCGATGTGCATACTTCACAATTTATACGAACTTTGAGTCCATTACTTTAATTTCGCTCTTAGATTTATCATCTATGCCGCCCAAGGAGGTTGGGTCCCTTTTTGAGTCTTGGTCCTCCCAAGGTTTCTTCCTTCACTTCCTTCCGTCACTTAGGGAGTTTTTCCTTGCCACTGTCGCCCTAGGCTTGCTCAATTTGGGATTGGACGTAGTTATTAGGAGATAATCTAAACTTGTAAAGTTGCTTTGAGACAATGCTCCATTGTAAAAAGCGCTATATAAATAGATCTGACTTGACTTGACTTGACAATGTGATTTCCTGGATTTGTTTTTCATTTTGTCTCTCATAGTTGAAGTATACCTATGATGAAACATACAGACCTCTCTCATCTTTTTAGGTAGGAGTAACTTGCACAATCAGTGGCTGACTAAATACTTTTTTTGCCCCACTGTGCAACAGCAGGCCCACTCACACCTGATTGACATCATATCGACTGAAAACACCTGATTCTAATTTCACCTTCAAATTAACTGCCCTAGAGTTTCACATACTTTTTGCCCCTCACAGATATGTAATATTGAATCATTTTCCTCCACAAGTATACAAAATAATTTGTATCGTTGTTTCATTTAGTTATCTTTATCTACTGTTAGGATTTGTATGAAAACCTGATGATGATTTAGGTCATATATATGCAAAAATGTAGAAGATTGTTCACAAACTTTCAAGCACTACTGTAGTGAATTGTGATCCAGCCTAAAATGTCATAATGTGATTTTTTTTCGAAGATTCCCACATTCCTACATTCTTGTATTACTGATGTAATTTAATATCTGATGAAAAGGCCAACAGTCAAGAAAGCACTCAACAGTCTTTGTATTTATCTCAGATTAAAGTATTGACAGGCTCTGCTTTGCTTTGTACAATGTCTTATATTAGATAGGCAAAGACCTATAAGAGGTATGAGAAATCAAAACCATTTCTTTATTTTGTATCAGTCGCTTTGTGAGTTTTAAGTACTAGTCACCACCCCACATTACCAAGAGAGCTTCTTTTATGATGAATGCCATTGTGTGTGGGGAGAGCACAGGGTACACATGATCCTTAGTCCACTCAAATCAGCTGGATCTCCAAAGCTAGGAATATCGATAACAGCTTCTACAAACATATAATGAACATTCCATGTCCATTTTCACTTGGACGGCTGGTACAGCTTTAACAGTTCCCTGTGTCCCCTTCTGCTCTTGCCCCAGCAGCAGACACACACTTGATGGAATGTGTGATATGGTGCAGACGCAGACGTCAACTCACCCTGAACCGCTCCTCCCATGGTGTCTGCAGCAACTGGATCATCTCCAGACTGCTTCCCAGCTCAGTGATGGCTGTTACTGTGTCCTTAATGTCAGAGCTATCCTGGTAGCAGTAGCCATACAGCTAAATGAGAAAGAAGTATACAGAGAAACAGAGAAACAAAGAGAGAGAGAGAGAGAGAGAGAGAGAGACAGAGAGAGAGAAAAGAGACGTGAATCCATCAGTCTGCAAACTGGCTTGATAACAGCACTGTGTAGAATTTCACTGTTTTGACTCAGATAGGGAGGATTTGTGTGTGTGCGTGTGTGTGTGTGTGTGTGTACGCTTGGCTTCCTATACTTGTGTGGACCATATAATAGGAAGACCGGGCAATTTTGTCTTGTGCAGTCCATTTGCCTGTTCTCACTTCTTTAACTGCTTTTTAACAAAACTAGCAACCTTTATTGAAAAAGTAAAAGATCCTAAAGATTTGTTTTAGGTTACTGACGTTAGGGTAAAACTATAGGTCTAGCATTAGTTAGCTACAGTAATCATTATGTGAATGGAAAGTTCTCAAAATGGTAGCAAGACAAATGTATGTGTATGTGTCCACTGGAAAATGAAGGCCAAGGGACTGAAGTATCAGGTTAGAGATAAGAGTAAATGAGCATTAGTCAGTCCCTGTACTCCAGTTTAACCCTTCGTGAGTCCTACAGACTTTTATTCCCTTCACAAATTCCGTTATCAGACACTACAGCCAGATCAGGCATGACATGGTGTAAAACTAACTTTATTAAGCACACAAATGATTATTAATTTTGTAATCTCTCTGTCACACACACACACACACACACGTGTGTATATATATATATATATATATATATATATATATATATATATATATATATATATATATATATATATATATATGTGTGTGTATATATATAATATATATATTATAATATATATATATTTATTATATATGTATATATATATACACATATGTGAGACACCACAACCAAACACCAACAGTGCAGTCTGTGCTGTTAATAGGATGCCACCATTGCAACAAGTCAGTCTGGGAAATTTTTTCTTCTTTCTCCTAGATATTCCACCCATCATCAGCTATGAGTATAGAGCCAGGTTCGCCAAGTGCTGACGCGCATAGTGGCATAAAAGTTGCCAGTTCCCTGCTGACTCAATACCTAACAGAGTTACCAAACCTACTCACGCACACCCACCACTAGACTCTGGACACCTCAGTGTCACTGCTGGTGGGAAAAATATTCCACCAACAAAAATGTCCATTTCTGTAGGCAGCATTGTGTTGAGCACTGACGAAGGATTATAGGATGAACCTAACACAAAACCTGTGCCTACAATCTGATGAGGGGGTACTGTCTCTGACTTTACATCTACAGTATGACTCTGAGTGAACAAACAGTTTTAAAAAACTCCAGCATCACCGCTGGGTCTGATCCAATTGTGCCATAAAAAAACACACACTAACAAACCAGCAGCCAAATCAGGTCACTTGCAGTGCTGAGAAAAAATACACCTCCCAAATATTACCTGATCTGTGGTGATCTTGTGGGGATCCTGAATATCAGAGAACAGAGTACCAACAGACTAACAAAGTATCTAGAAAAACAGATGGAAACTACAGTCTGTAATTGTAGAACTACAAAGTGCATCTATATGGTAAAGTGGAAAACTGATAAAATGGACAATGAGTAAAGAAGCAAGAATGTGTACCTAATAAAATGACTGGTATGGTGTATGTATGTAAGCAAAAAAGTTAATGTATGCATATTCATTCCAATTCAATGTCATTCACTATCTCCAAAATCATAGAAATCAGAGACGTACAGTGAGGCAAAAAAGTATTTAGTCAGCCACTGATTGTTGCAAGTTACTCTACTTTAGAAAGATGAGAGAGGTCCTGTAATTTTCATCATAGGTACACTTTTCAACTATGAGAGAACCAAATCCAGGAAATCACATTGTAGGATTTTTAAAGAATTTTAATTGGAAAATCATGGTGGAAAATAACCCATAAACAAGCAAGATTTCCGGGCTCACACAGACCTGTAATTTCTTCTTTAAGAAGCTCTTCTGTCCTCCACTCATTACCCCTGTATTTATGGCACCTGTTTGATACCTGTCCACAGCCTCAAAACAGTCAGACTCCAAACTCAACCATAGCCAAGACCAAAGAGCTGTCGAAGAAAATTGTTAGTCCTGCAACTCAAACTCATCGTGTTTTGGAGGAAAAAGATGCTCTGCTGCCCACCATACCTACTGTGAAGCCCAATGGGGGTGGAAACATCATGATTGGGGCTGTTTTTCTGCAGATGGGGCAGGACGACTGATCCGTGTTAAGGGAAGAATGAAACGGGGGCCCATGTATCCGTGAGATTTTTAAAGCCAAAAACCTCCATCCATCAGTGAGAGCATTGAAGATGAAAACCGTGGCTGGGTCTTCCAGCATGACAATGATCCCAAACACCACCCGCTTAGGGCAATGAAGGAGTGGCTCCGTAAAAAAGCATTTTTCAAGATCCTGGATTGGCCTAGCCAGTTTCCAGACCTCAACTCCCATAGAAAAATTTGTGGAGGAGTAGTTGAAAGTCCGGTGTTTGCCCAGAAAACCAGCCCCAAAACATCACTGCTTCTAAGGAGATCTGCATGAGGAATGGGTCAACACATACCACCGTACAGTGTGTGCCAATCTGGTGAAGACTTACAGGAAACTCTTGACCTCTGTCATTGCAAACAAAGGTTATGTTACAAAGTATTGAGGTGAACTTTTTTTGTTTGAAGAAATACTTATATTCCTCCACAATAATTTTAACAATTCAATTCTTTAAAAAAATCCTACAATGTGATTTCCCTGGATTTTTTTTTTCTCATTTTTGTCTCTCATAGTTGAAGTGTACCTATGATGGAAATTACAGGACCTCTCTAGTCTTTGTAAGTAGGAGAACTTGCACAATCAATTGGCTGACTAAATACTTTTTTTGGCCCCACTATACATTAGATATGGTCAAGTGCCAACACAAGCCCTCTTGTGCAAGAAGAGAAGACAGAAGGCATAGAAATTTTCATTAGGAAACTTGATTATGTGAGAATATTCAAACAGAAGTGTTAGAGGATTTTGGTGTGTCTTTTTTCCTCCATATTGTGGAGCTCCATAAAGATGGACATCGCTGCTGCATTTGGGCACTTTGCTGACAGAAACATTTTCCTAAGTAATTAGAATCAAAGAGCTAGTTAAAATGAAACTACTGCATGACATGTAATCTAGAAGAAAAACAAACAACCTGGGTAATGTGATCGCACTACCACCAACGACGGAGTCTCAAGCTACAAAGGGAGAAAAGCCAAACCAATGTATATTTAGCAGATCCAAGTAAAGTCTCCTGCCCACCTTTGCGTTGCTGGGTTATGTTCACCTGATCTGTAACTAAATCCTCCAAAGCCTCCCTGCATTAGGATAATTAAGATGTGAAATTCAGCAAAATAGTATGGATTGTGTGCATGTTTCGAGAGAATGCATATGTACAACACTCTACTCTAAAAATATAGCAGGTTTATATTCTGTTCTGAGAACATACAGACACCTATAAACAGAATGTAAACATCTGTCAGCTATTCTTCTGTAAATGTTGATCAGTCACTTGAACAGTGCCTGTCATTGCTTACATATGGATTCTAAAAACAACAGTGTCAATGCCATGTATCATGCTCAGCAAAGGTCAGCAATCCACACACATGCTTACAAAAACACACTGGAAGTATATCCCGAGTGCTGTCTGCGTGCACCACACACATTTATAGCCCAGGCTAAAGTTATAGGTGCCGCTGTTAAGCGCCAGCTGTGTGGGTTGAGAGGAAGGATCTCTGGGTAGAAGCTGGCAGAGCCCCTTGGTCACTCCACCCAATTGCTGGCGTTTTGAGAGAGAGAAAAAACACATCTGGAAGCACACATTTTAATTCATGGCTATTCCACTGGGAGAGCATTTTGCATCAACTGTCAGCATCAGTAGTCGTATCAGTCGTTTCAGAAGCTCAGGAACCCAAGAGACCACATGACAAATTACAAATCTGCTGTGAGATGCAGAAAAAGATGGAAGTTTTGGCATGGATCTGAATGTGGCATAAGCTCAATCTGATTTCAGACCATGTCTAACAGGAAAATGGCAGATGTGGAATGAGCTTTCCTAGGGGTGGTCAAAAAGTACAGAAAGTAAATGACCTATCTGTGATTAGACACTCGGTAATGACTATTATCAACATACTTAATCTAAGCAGTGTGTGCATGTGAGCGTTTGTGTATGGGTGTGCATGTTTATTAGTTTGCATTCTTGCCAGACAGTCTTGTAATAGCCCTTTAATACCGATTCAGAGCTAATGCTGGAGCCGATACCCATTTAGGAAATTGTGTAATCAGATGTAGAGCGTTACGGCCCTGGCTTTGAGAATAAATTTGGCTTTTTGAGAATATGTTTTACTAAATATTAAAGTCAAATACTTTAGAGTTTACACACAGCATAAAGAAATGCATATACGTAGCATGTGATGTAAACCTTTTTTGATGTTATTCATATGGTGGCTATTTGAGTCTGTGTGGATTACATAAAGAAAGTTTTTTTGTGGTGTGCTCTTTAGTTAGTAAGTAAAGTCTTTCATGTTTCTTGGACCACAAATTCATGGTTGCAATATTTAATTTTGATATTTTTTAAATTACAGTTCAGGATGAACACACACACACTTTCCTTACTATATTTCAGCTGTGTAGGAAGTATGGTTGGTATTAGCTTTAGCCGTTTAGCTCCTGTTTAGTTTGTTGCAATTACCAGTAAAATGGTTGCAGTCATTGCACTCATTGGTTCCAGACTAGCAGCCTTATTGTGCTGGAACCAATTCTTTAGCAGTGGTAAAGTACACAATGGTTAACCAGACTCCTCAGCTCTTGGGAGTGTAGGTTGTTACGTAATGATGATAACCTGAAGAAGCCATGTGGTGCCACTTAGTCTGAAGTAAGGTCAGAGGTTGAAAGGCCTGTCCTGCCCATTTACTAAAGGAGTCATAACGTTTCTTCAATCCTACTCTGTCTGTGTTTTTACAGCAATGTCTTGATAAGCAGGAACATTTCATTACCAAAACTCTAAAGGTGCTTTAAAAAAAATATTTCTTGTTTCATCCTGTACTTGCAGTGCTCCACAGAAACTGATTTATATTATTTTGTCCAGAAACTCCCAAATAGGAACACAAGGAGAAATTGGTAATTGTCACTGGAACTGCTAATATAAAATATCTGGTATTAAATGGAAAAGAAATGCAACAACAGGGTTTATTTATACACCTTGTTCTTATTAAGACCTGTACAATATACAAAAAGTTGGGAACTACTTGCTGAGTGTGAAAGTGTTGCCCGTTTCCCCATATTAAAAGCAAGACTCCTTTTGCAGAAAGCAAGGGAAAGTGGGCATAGACTCAGAGACTTCAGAAATATTAGAATGATTAAACATGTTTGGTTATATTAAAAACCTATTTAAATAAAAACTTTTGGTAACATAATTAACATGAAATATTCAAACCACTCCGTAAGGGATGCTATTATTGCTCAGTCATGCAATTATCCACTCGGCAGCTTAATGCATAAAATCACAAAGACATGGCTCAAGAGCTACAGTTAATTCACATTAAACATGGGGAAAAGTGACTTTAGCAATGCTATTTGAGAAATGGCTGATCTCCTGGGATTTTCAAGCACAGCGTGAAGTTTACACAGAAAGAGTTTACACAGAAAAGAAATACACAAAAATATCCAGGACTCCACAAGTTTATGCAAAATCTGATGATCCATGTTTTCCCAACAAGATTTCACAATATTCCAAAGAGTATCTAGTATCTAGTATCTTTAAGGTGACTGGAGGAAGGATTCTGACAGTTAGCACTCTTTACATTTCTTTGGTCTTCAAGTAGTCACTGCAAAGCTTTGAGATATGTTTTGAAAAATTATTCTGCTGCAGAATAAACCCTTCTACACAAAGATCCACAGGAGAATTTTCACCAGTGGTGTTGACTCTTTAGTCTCAGAAGATCAAACTATGATGTACATGGGCAATAACAACAAAAGACAACATCAGTTCTATTCCTGTCAGGCTACCTTATTACTGTAGGCTACACAGGGCACATGGTTGCTGAACCTAGACAGGAAA
Organism: Ancistrus triradiatus; assembly: GCA_025084515.1. NCBI lineage: Eukaryota > Metazoa > Chordata > Actinopteri > Siluriformes > Loricariidae > Ancistrus > Ancistrus triradiatus. The sequence continues at coordinate 111,050 of JAJAGP010001909.1, forward strand.
AATATAAATAATGTATCGTGGTTTGCAGGGTCTTCCTTTGGTATAAGCAGCATGATTTCATGGAACTAAACTGCCTTGTTTAAATGCTATAGCCACGTCTATAATATAAGCCTACTAATAATGTAATAATGCACATACCTTGTGGATAATGCCTTAACAACTTTAACTGAAAAAAAATACACATTTTAAAAAGCAGTGAATAAGGAATTCACACTACTCATCAAAGTTTCAGCTTGTTTCAGTCTATTTCTTATACTCAGTGCATAGCTAAAATGTGACTACTGTGCTTATTCTGCTGTGTATGACCTATAAAGTACATGTTTATGCATATAGATACAGAGTGAACAAGGAGAACTCGGAATGCATAGCAAATGTCACTGGCAGCAAACTCTACTATGCCTCACATATCTACCATCAACCCAACTACCCTGTACCAATGCAAACCCTGCACCAACACTCCAGGCTCTGTACAAAAGCATTTCTGTCTGAGATGTTACTCATTTATGAATACACAGTCAGCCTGACACCCTTGTAACACACACATGAACCTCCTGCTTTTTTAACGAGAGTGCTCTGGCAGTGCATCAAAATCGGCCATGGAGATGGTGATGTTTGTGTAATTGGACAGGGCAATGGTAGCCAGGCCTTCATGACTCTGGGTCAGTGAACGAGCAACTGTCCACTAGCACAAGAGGGGCTCAGAAAGGCAATCGTGATCCTAATTGCACAGTCCTGTGGGTAGTGAATTAGAGCTTCAAGATTCAAGCAGGGCAGGATGGTGGAGCAACTGTTTAACGTTGTTGCCTCACAGCTCAAGAGGTCCAATCCCTGATCCAAAGACATGAATTATCTTAAATAGTCTCTCTAAAGACATACTGTCATGAGTGTGAGTGTGAATGTGGGTGTCCTGCAATGGAATATGTATGGGAATGGGTATGTAAATGATGAAATGAATCAACAATATATTCCATTATTATTCAAAATATTTAACTGAGTTAGTGGGCATTAGGGCTGGGCGGTATACCGGTTCAACCGGTACACCTGTGTTAATTTCCCGTACGTTATGCATTTTTCATATACTTCCATACTGGTGCATAGCAGAAACAGCTCTAACAAATAGGCAGCAAATTATACAATATTTTTCGCTGCTACGAGCACTGCTGAGCTCTGAATAGAACTACATCATCTAACAGCATGCTGGGTAAAGCTTGCTAGCCAGGTAGCATAACATGCACCACAGCCTAAAAACTGTCTGTTAACAGCTGGGAAAGGCTCCGTCAGATTAAAGAACAGAACACAGAACTGGATTATAAAGTGAGATCAGAGATGCAAAAGAAGAACCATATTATGAACCAAGTAACTCTGGAGACTGATTCAGAGTAATGATTAACCCACTGAATTCGGGGGATGTCTTACTGGGAGCGAAAATACTTCAGCCAAAAATAGACACCTCTCTCTTTTAAACTCTATTTTTAAGCCGTTGCAAATTGCACAATAAAATCTGTTTACATTCGGAAACTAGTTCATGCATTCTGATTTGTGTAATTTTGTGGAGCGAAGTAAACCTTATAGTAATCAAAGCCTTCATTACTTACATATAGAAAATGGATTAGCCCGGTTTTAGCATGATCGGCTTCAGCGGTCTCATATAACCGATTCTGTGCTGGTCAACCACACATGAACAGCACAGTGCTTTTACTAACTTTAATTCATATTCAATTCAGGTCAAATCAAGTCAAATTTATTTATATAGCGCTTTTTACAACACAGCATTGTCTCAAAGCAGCTTATATATATTAGATCAAAGCCCTAGTATATTAGATCAAAGCCCTAGTTGAGCAAGCCTGAGGCGACAGTGGCAAGGAAAAACTCCCCAAACCTTATAGGAAGAAACCTTGGGAGGACCCAAGACTCAAAAACATATAACGCAAAAACATATAAAAACATTATTCAGGTCAGTTCATAATTCAAAGTTTCAGGCACTCGAGGGTTTGTTTAAGAGATAGGTTTAAGGGTTTATTTGCTGACATGATGAGAAGGAAGCATTATATGTTTCGGCTGTGTTTTGAGTGCTACTTAGCTAGTCAACTAGATAGGCTCCCTAAATACCACATTACTGATTGATGGACTAGGGACACTACTAAGGGCTTTGTTATCCATTTTGAACACAACCATGTCTCCGGCACAGAAACTTTTACAGCGTGCTATTTGGATTACATCATCATCATTTTCCTGGTGCTTGTCCCGCCGAATGTGGGGTCCGCCCACTGCCACTCGATGCAACCGAGAATACTCCAGCCGACGTGTCGCTCCGTCTATCACCAGAGACCACACTCAAACCAGGCCAATTTTGTGTAATCAATTAACCTAACTTGCACTTGCTCTTTGGACTGTGGGAGGAAACCAGAGTACCCAGAGTAAACCCACCCGGACACGGGGAGGACATGCAGACTCCACACAGAAAGGACCCAGGCCGCTCCACCCTGGAATTGAACCCAGCACCTTCTCGCTGTGAGGCATCGATGCTGCCCACCGAGCCACCATGTCGCCCGCTGTTTGGACTAGATACATGGCGAAAATAAGCCACGAAGGATCAACTCCGAAAACGATCGGAATAACGGACTTAATAAGACGCTTAAAACAGCATCGACACGCTGAATATGCTGAGTTTGATATAATATATGTGTGTGTGAGACTGTGTGTGTGTGAGACTGTGTGTGTGTGTGAGACAGAGACAGAGAGAGAGAGAGAGAGAGAGAGAGAGAGAGAGAGAGAGAGAGAGAGAGAGAGCCTGGGACAAGAATACCATAATATACGATGAAACCAGTAGAATCCTTAAAAATGCCATGACACAAATTTTTGGCCATACCACCCAGCCCTAGTGGGTATGCATGTATGGTGAATGTTTGCAAGTGTGGGTGTGAGAGTATAATTAAGTTTCTTACATTCATTATAATTTGTATACAATGCTGCTAGGTAAAAACTGAGTCATTCCATTCATTCCTCACTCTTACTGAACACAGAATTTAAAAAGCATCAAGACTTATTTGCTCAAATACTAAGCAATTACTAATGACTAAATAATATCTGACAAACTTGCTGCAAAGATTATCTAATGAATGTGTTGTTCCTAAGGGCAGAACCTTAACAAAGCACTCAAACAACTCTATTAAGTGTCATGTTTAACTCTATTTACAAAGAACTGACAATCTCTTCAGACCATCGCTGTAGCACAGAAATCTACACAAACAGTTTGACACAGAATAGAACACTTAAGAAATAAAAGGAAAGCAGGCCCATCCCTTCTAAAGTTGTATTGGGTAAGCACTTTCACTCTGGAATTCCTTCAGTATTAATCATTGGAACATACTGCAACCAGTCAGTGTTTCTAATTGTAATGCAGTGCTTATCATAAAAGAAAACATCTGCATCATCAAAATGAAGTACTTTTTTGCACAAACTACACAAAAATTTACTTTGGGTTTCAGCTTGGGCTGGAATTGAAAAACACTTATGGCCAGTAATACCAATACCACCATAATTCTTGAAGCTATTTTCACTATACACAGTATGTAGCATATCATTTAGAAAACTATGGCAAATATTTGAACCTTTTATAAGGGTAAAACAGTTGAAGGAGTCCTGTTTCCTGGGCCGATCTCGCATGGACACTCCCAGTGTATTGATCACCTTCACCTGCAAATCTCCCTGATTGCCAGCCTGGACATTTAAAGCCCACAATTCAACATACCCGTTGTGAAATATCTCAAGCTTTATCCACAGTAGAGGTGAGCAATATGACGATATATTATGGTATCGAGATCCAATTTTGTTATCGTGATAGTTTATATGCTTTTCTGAGCATATCGACTATACTGTTAGACACTGACCAACTGCAAGTTTCATTATAAAGACTGTAATGATTCCTGTTTAATCAGTTGAAACACATTTTGAATAAAAGTCACTTTACTAAATATGGGATAATATTTGAATAGCAGTTTTTGAAAATCTGTCATTACTCATGCATTTTGTCTGCGATCACACGTATCGTGATAAATCAAGCATCGTGAAACTGTCATTAAATATTGTGATATAAGATTTTTACCATATTGCTCACCCCAATCCTCAGTGTCTGATGCATGCTCTGACTGCCTCTCTGATTATCAAACTACCTTCTGCTCACTGACCTCTATTCCAAGTCTAGCAATTCTGTATCATTATTATTGCTACCTCTGCTCCAGTGAATCGGGTTTAGGACTTCCTACGACTCTGCCTGTGATCTTCACTTGCTGTTTAAGTTTGATGTTGTGTTTAATAAACAGCTCTGGACCTGGTATCCTGCATTTGTTTTCACCTGCTACCATGCATTTGTCTGGGTTAGCATTAGAGGCAGTAATGTAGCCTTGTTACAATAATTAGCACTCGTGAATGTAAATACTTTGACCGGAGCTGGAATTTTTAACAAACAAAATAATTCATTAGCTAATAGTCTCAAAAACGTTTTTTCATAAATCCCTAAAAGACTTACCTAATTCTAACTAACTGACAATAAAGCATTTGGCTAACTGCACCTCGTCATCTGTGGTGTCAACATTTTGCAATTGAGCTTCTTCTTGAGAAATACCAACATATCCACATGTGCAGCAGCTAACTGATGTCACAGTCACAGAGTTTTCAGACCCACTCTTCAGGTGCCATGCTGAGTAAACATCTGGCCAAAACTGCTGTTGATTTCTATCTGTTGAAGAGAATGTATGTCCTGGGCTAATGCAGTATCATTCAAATAGCTGAAATAGCTTGTTTACATTTTAGAGATATAAACACAAGTACTGTTCTCCCTGAAGAAAACTAAATGTAATGAATCAGATCAGACCAAATCCAGCATTTCATAGGTTTTCACTTTCCCCCCCCCACAACTACCTTCCGGTGGAAGCAGGAGGTCAAAATGTTAACCCGTGTTTAATTACAGTGAGGGCTCAAACTCAAGACTCAACCCCTTTGCCTTTACTTTGCCCTTCTAAAAATTACCCTGGGGGCCCATGTTTTCAGGACAGCTAGCTTCCACATTAACACTAGCAGCTTAATCATTACCCATTTGTCAGTGTTTGTGGTGTGCTAGTGTGTGGTGTATGTGTGTGTGTGTGTGTAGCACTAGCCCTAGCAACAACTCAACCAATCCTTTAATACTTACAACACATGCCTCACAACCCAATCACACTCATTTATGAAGTTCATTCATGCAACACACACTCCACCTCCACACACAGGGTTTCTCTAAGCGCACACTAACTGCCTCCAGCATTATCTCTCTCTCTGATCTGTACAGATCTGTCTTGTTCACACTCACACTAACATGGCAGAGGTCATGAGAGTCACTCGGCTTTGCCTGAGGCAAATTCACCCCCCAACACCACTCCCCCTCTGAACGTCTCTCCCCACACACAGTCATGTCAGAGTCACCCCCCCCACACACACACATACACATATACACACATATCTCTTTATACAGCAGGTGTACCTTTCTCTCAGCAGATACCTCATAGATACCGTTCTCAGTATGTGTCTCTTAACGCAAACCAGAGGCATCAATACAATCTGTACTCAGTATCTTAGACAAAGAGAAGTCCGAACCCAGCACAGAGTCACCCTGTGCACACTTCTAATGAACCCCAGTCTGGTTTTAATCAAGCCTACATATCAGATCTTCCTACTTCTCAACCTCCGGACTACAGAATTTTGTCTAACGTTCTGCTGCCAAATTAAATGAAAAGCAACACTTCAGATTGAAAAAGTGAAACTGTAGCTCAGGTAGTGTATGATTCATCGGTGGCTTAATGATTGAATGTAAAGCTTAACGCTTTAAATGTTAATTTTTACTTGCTGGCAATATCAAATCATGCTGGTTGCAATACATTCAGAATGAGATATGGCACTTTATTAATCAGTGTGAGCACTTACTGAAATAAGAAATCAGAAATAACTCATTTTATCTTAGGTACAACCCCTAAAGTGCATTTGGAATTGATTACAAAATATTAGTTAAAAGCTACACAGTAAAAGCTGACATAAGTGTGTTAATTAAAGATTAAATAAACACTATAAAAGCGAACAGTGTGAGTTGATTCAGTTAACTGAGTTGTTAATTAGACAATGTTTAGTGTCTGTTTATTCAGCATTGTAAGCATTCAGTTGAGACTGGAAAGTCGTCCTGTGTATTATACAACTTACTGAAACACAAAATTCATGAGTTATCCAGCATCACAGTTGGTTCTACATATACGAACTAGATACACATGCATAATTTAATCTGCTTTAGAAATGTACATACCAGCACATGTGATGTTTTCTCTTTTAAGCTATACTGCAAAAGGTTTACACAGCTTTTTAATACCAGAGTCGAATGACTATAAAAGAAAATTTTGGCTCTATTGTATAATAAAGTGCAGCATGCACTCATGCACTGTATAAAAATTACACTATATTGCATGCACTGTATGGTCACTGTACACTGTACTGTATTACTGTGTGTATAATACGTTACACTTGTATTTCCATAGGCTGTATAATACATTTTTGGCACAATTTCACTGTGGTCTTAGATAATATATGTGTTTAATTTGCTGTTATTTAAAAAAATATTCCGTTTTTATGTTGGGGAATAATTACAGCAAATTGTATAATAGTTATTGAACACTGTCATTAGTAAGCACCATATACAAGAATTATGTGCAACAATTATATACAGCATTATATATGTAATGGTTATATTTGTTTAGTAAAAGAAGAATGACACACTTGTTATAGTTTAGTGTCAAAGTGTGGTGTGTGCAACTAAAATTAGTTAATTATGTTAATTATTTACCTGTGATTAAATAGTGTATTACTAACCCCAGCAACTAATTATAATTAGCTTTTACCATAAGATTCTGTGGTGAATATGGTAGTAACGCTGTAAAAACAAAACAAAAAAATTACAGTGCTAGTTTATGGGCTTAAAAATATAGGCCTAGACATTGTGTTTTTATATATGTGTGTCAGGGTTTTCATTCAAAATGTCATTTGATCTCTTTAGGGTACAATGGTACAAAAACTTATTAAATCTAGACCACACTGTCCTAACAATGTAGTAAAGTGTAGGCCTATATTGTTAGCTTTAATAAATAATGTAAAACAGAAGCCTGAAATAACCGCTGCTGAAACAGAGGAATTCAGATTTACACAAATAAAAGCACAAGAAAGTTTTATCATACATTATTTTGGGTAGTGGAGCAGCAGAGAGTTCATGTTGTAAAACAGCATGTTTATTTAGCTCTTTACAGCTCAAGCCTGTCAATTAAATAAAAGTTAGTATTTGCAGTTTGTCGTGTGGTGATCTGGTTGTTTTTCCATTCTCTTCAGAGTAAAAAATACACCTTGGTCTTTTAATTTAGTTAGCTGTTCTTTTGTTTGTGGTATTTTAATAGTTCCTGTTTTCATAAGGCACAGGCATTTTGACACTTCGCATACTTTTAACGTACACATAAAAATCCCTGTCAGAACTAACTCTTTCATTGTTGAAATAACACGTGTAACGTGGAATTAACTCTTAAAGGGGACTACGCTCAGCAGGCTAACTTACTATATGTTTTAATTTTGCTCTGGGCTGTATGGTTCGTTCAGAACGCGTCAATTTACAGCGCATGCGCCACAGGGCCGCACTCGCGACTTCTACAGAGTAAGCACGCTTTGTTTGAAAGTCTCGCTGATTAACTTTTCATGACAGACGAACTGCCTCGCCAATTTCAAGCCAAAACAGTTTCCAAAACACACTGAGGATTGGGTAAGACAAACCCCCTCGACTACTAGACTCTGTAGTTAAACCCGCACAGTTATTAACCCACTAAAGCTGAGCATCCTTATCACCACTGTGGCCGTTTATAACCAGGACTGCAACCGCTAACGAAACCTGAATCAGATTTACTCTGTCTGCATCTTTCTCTGATCTTTACGGTTTTGTCGCGTTCACATGAGCCGTCAATTCCTTGTATCCAAATAATTTATCCCAGTGTACCATATGCAGCCCTTTATCACAATTACGCCCTATTCACCCATATAACACAAATAGCCTACGCCCTATTCACCCTTACATCATGACTTGGGCATACTTATCCCGATGAATAGCCTACACGGTTGTTCATGCGGACCACTCTGTTATTTAAACAGCACACATGTTCTTTCACTAAATGTATGAGAGATTATCAGAGCAACAGGCATCAGAACCAATAAAGCCCCAAACCAGTTAACGTCAACCTTTAGTCCTATTATTAGTTCCATAAAATAAACGTCAGGACAAACTGAGTGTTAGCCCGAATAGCTGAATACACACTTTTAGTGGAAGTGTTAGAATAAACCCATGCGCTCATTTTCACACGCAGCTCGTCAGTTGTCACACCTAGGATGCTTATTCGGCAAATAAGCTAAGGCAAAGTAATTTATGGGGCAGTTAACAACGTAAGTAGCTGTTTGTTAGGCAACTTTAATACACCTTACCAGGAGTCTTTTAAGGCAAAATGAAAGCTGTTGATTTAAATAATCCAACATGTATATTTTTAACGTACACGTAGGCCTATGCTGTATGAAAAAAAACAGTCCATAATACAAATTGGTAGGAGCAAATATACACTTCAATTCCAATTATGGCTATATCTTCACAATGGTCAGTTAGGTGGAATTAGGTTCATCAAAGAACACAAAATTAGTAGCTTTAACTTACCACACCAATTATATTTCAGTTCTAATTCCCAAAGTTAGATCACTTCTAGATAGGAATTGACAGCAACTAGCTATATGTGGCACACTGAGTTTCCTTAATATCTTCTCAATGATCATGTAAAAGAAGGAACAATTATATAATTCCTAAATGAAAACGTCTACCTCTTGAGTTTCCTATGTATACCCATTTTAAATTGTGAAGAAAGTAACTTTGTGTTTAATTAACTTATCAAATTTACTGGGATTAAAATAATATCTTAATTTTGCACCACAAAGAAGCCAAAATATAAACGTGTTGGTTGGTAAAATTCCAATGCCTCACAAAAAACTGTTGAAAGCATCATGCACTCAAAAGATCTTCAGGCAACCACAAATACTAGTTATTTGTGATACAGTGCTGCTTTTTATGTAGTAATGTTATGTACGCCTATCTTTCAATTTAGTTTACTTAGCATATATGCAATATATGGGAGATTAAGGGTGGCACCCTAGTGACATGCAGTTTTTCTTCAAGGGGATCTCATTTAATAGAAATAACATATGTGGGCCCCTGGGTTCTTTACAGACATCTCAATAACATATTTTAAAATAAAAGTGGAAGAAAAATGGTCACCAAAATAACTTTTTGTGCATTGCCCTCTAGCTAATTCTAGCTAATGATTTCCCATCCCAAAGAAGCTATAATGTAAATATTTATAGGGAAAGAATTGTCAGGTCTTTGTGTTACTCAGAGGTACAATAGGTCTCCATACGTTACACTTGTGTATGCATTTTCACGATGGTTCTGTAAAATGTGGGTTCCCTAATAAAAGACAGAAACTCGTTTAAAATGCACATATACGCACCTAGGCTCCCCAATGTCTCAATATTACTAATAAAGATAATAGAAAAAGTTTTAGTCCATGTAACATTTAAAGTAATTTCCTGACATAACTGGCAATAGAATGATCAGAGCGGTGGTTAGAAATCTTGCACGAGAAAATAATAATAAGAAAAAACAGAACTCCTTCCTCCCACTTTTATGAGATTTTAAGGTTACCTTGAGGATGTTCGGATGCTGCAGTCTCTCCATTAGCGTCATCTCTTTTATGATCTTGAACGAGGCGAGTCTGTAACAGTCCTCGGACGAGCCGTACTTTTTCACGCAGCTTTCCATGTCGTGACCAGCCAGATCCACGGATTTGAGAGCCACGGGCATGCTGTGATTGAGGTCGGCTCTGTAAACTGCTTTGGTATAACCCGATCCCAAGAACTGCACACTGCTGGCGCGCTCCAGACTCCCGCAACCAAGCGGCGCGTGCGATGAAGCATCCCTTCCTATCGCACCATCCTCGCTCCTCACCCGGTACTGACCCCTCTCTAGATCCATCAGCCGCCTGCGCTCAAGCGGTCGATCGGCGGAGTCTTCGGGGCGAGAGCGATATCGCAGCACTTCTTCGAGTCGATCTCGTATCTGTGATCGGAGATCGTCCAGCCCGCCGGTCGGTTCCGTATTCGGTGCAGTTACGGAGGCAAAATCGTCCGCGCGCTGCCGCGACGAACGTGCATCGTCGTTAAAATAAAGCCGCTCCGCTTTCTGCAGACTCTGCTGCGACTCAAAGCCGGGCACGAACAGCACGTTCATAAGCGTGCCCAGACAAAAGGACACGCAAAAGGCGGCCGCCACCACCGTCTTCCGCCGCTTCATCTTGTTCGTAATGATAATGACGAGCAGCAAATAGGTCGGCTTGCCTCCGCCTAGCAGCCTCGCAGCCCGAGGCAGCCTGGCCGCGCGGTGCTCAATGGTGCAGGGGGAACAAAACAACGGTGCGAAGCAAATTACGTCTCACGTCTTCATCTCGCCCGTATTATTTCAAATCCGCCCCATGCACGACTGATCGCAGTGACACAAGGCTAATCCGCACGCGCTCGAGACCCCTCTTCATCAGGGGTCCCTGCTCACGCGCTCGCACCAATACAAGCCCGCGAGTCGGGGAGCGACTCAAACACAGGTTGCGTCACCGTGACTGACAGCTGGCCCCGCCCCCAGTTGTAGCTCTATCATTTCTTTAACATTCACACTCTGTAACCAGAGCTTTAAAAATATAAATGCAACTTCAGTAGTGTTTCGAATACAAGACTTTGCAGAGTGTTTAGAAACTGAATGCTCTTCGAACTACGTTTCCCAGCATGCATTTTTGCGAGTTTACGGTCTATTACCATAACTGATAATCTTTACTCAGTAAGGTGTTATTTCTATGGGTTACCATAGTGACACGCTACAGTCTTACCATAGACCCAAAGGTCTGGGCGTGTAGTGAAATAAAAAGTCAATATGTTATATCAATCCAGTTCTTAGGCTATGTAGCCTATTTCTAGAATAAAGCGTTGTTAATTAGTTGAGCTTTTTAACAAGCATTTAAATTGTCCTATAAATCGTTGCACTTATGTTGCACGAAATCACAGCGATTAGTCTACAGAAGATAACAGCCCGTGATTAAGTTTACTAGCTACAGAAATGTGTTTTTTTTGTTTTGTTGTTCTTTGTTTTGTTTTGTTTTTTTTCTCCAGCAAGCATCATGTCTTGCATTTTGGACCGCGTTAAACTGCTATTCCAAATAAAACAACGTGTTTTCATTCTGAAGTTTTGCAACTGAAGTTTTGCAAGCACGTTTTCGTCGTTCGGAAAGAAAGAAAAATGTGTAACTCTGTCTCAAGAGTCGAAGAACTGAAGGTCTAAATGAAAAACAGGCACGAATTGGGGGGCGGGAGAAGAAAGAAATAATTAAATAATAGCACTTGTAGGCGTAGGTCTTATTGAACTCCGTCGAGATGCGTTGATAGAGTCATCCGATCTAAAACAGCTGTTTACCTACCAGTAAGTAGTCTAAATAAAGAAACACTGCTACATAAAAGTCTGAAACAACCACGATTTCAACTCAAATTGTGAGTAGGCCTGCGCATTGTTCATGTTTTTATTTATAACGAGGGGGTGGAGCTATAGAGGTCTTTAATGCAGAAGCTGGAGGCTGAAGGCCAATGATGCGGTCATCTATCAGTCCCGCATTACCGCATTGTTAGCGACTAATTACCGAAACCAACGAACAAGGAAACGGAGCGCAGAGCTGGGGCTTGGTCAGCAGGTTGGCACATTTCCTGCTCTTATTTATAGCACTCATTAACATCACTCACATAGCTCAGATTAATTCAACCGGGGAGTGTGGCAATTGAGAGAACTTGAAATGTCTTTTTCTGTTTAATTATTCTTTCAAATAATTGATAAATGGTCTCAACTGTTTTATTGTCAAATAGGTTATAATATACAGCTCATAGCCAAGGTAACGGAGAGACCAATATTAGTCTGATTTTTAGGTTTTATAATACATATTCTAATTAAGCATAAGACAGTCTGCCGCTTTATAGCTCCACCTTCTGGACAATAATAATAATAGTAATAGTAATAATAATAATAATAATAATAATAATAATAATAATACCTACTATTAGGCTTACTACTACTAGCCTATTACTACTACTAGGACGGCTACCATTACAATTACAATTATAAAACTAAATTTAAAAGTAAACAAATAAATAAGATGCTTATCTTGAGATGTTAAGTCCTTCAAGCACTTCTTTACACATGCAAACCACTCTGCGGGAGAATGTTAGTTTTTGGTAATGGGATGATATGCATGACAATGCCTCAGTGTTATCATCTCGTATAAGAGTTTCTCATTAGAACAGAGCTGTGAATAGAACTTTGGTAGACTCTCATATGCGAATAAACTATAGATAATCAAGCCTGCTAAATAAAAACCGTTTTATGATAGGCCATTAAAGTATAGCTGACTTTGCAATTATGGGTATAGATACGACTGTTGTTGCCACATTGTCTACCAACCAAATTAAATCGAGTTCAAAAGCATCGGGCCAGCGACTATACACCGATTAATCTAAAAAGACACGACGATAATACCAGTTTTGTAGGCCTGTAGGTAACTAGTCATTAAGTGTCCATTTTGCTTATCATTAAGTGTCCATTTTGCTTATTAGTTTGACGTGGTAATACAGTAAAAAATCGACAGACTGTTGGGAAGTAACTGGAAAATGGACAAAAATTTGAGTATGACTTTCGAAACAAAAGAAAACCCCAGGTGCATGCGCTCGGACTAACATAGCCTATTGGTTATAATCGATCAATGCACTGCTCGAATAGACATTGAAAACGCATCAGGGAATCAAAGATGAATTAATGCCGTTTAAAGAAATCGGGGTGTAACGTGAAAAAACAATAGAATAAACCCATCTCTTCTTAAAGTACGTGGCCTCGGGCAGCCCCACACGTTTAACATGTGAATTAATCTCGGAGAGAAGCTGGAGGATTATGCGACTGCAGGTCCACGGAATGGTTTAGCCCAAATCTTTTTTTCTGGGTGCAAACAACACGGGTTTATTCAGGGGGGTTAATCCCTTTACATTCTTTACTCAGTAGGTGTTAATTAGACGCCGTAGGTAGCCGCTCCATAGACATTCATTAAAGCCGTGGGGGGTTTCCTTCATTACTGTAAGAATGCGCTTCAGCCAGAAGCATTGAGCGAAGGCACATCAATCAAACAGCAGGGTGAAATGCAGAAGGATCTTACATCTTTTCCTAGACTTTCAAGAACTAACTTCATTAAAACTTGATACTGAGTTGTTATCAATTGTCCATATAGCCTACTCCTATGCCTCCAGCATCAATCGGTTCACATCTAAGTCAAGTCAGATTTATTTATATAGCGCTTTTTACAATGGAGCATTGTCTCAAAGCAACTTTACAATTTTAGATTATCTACTAATAACTACGTCCAATCCCAAATTGAGCAAGCCTGGGGCAACACTGGCAAGGAAAAACTCCCTAAGTGTTATGAGTAAGAAACCTTGGGAGGACCAAGACTCAAAAAGGGACCCAACCTCCTTGGTTGATAAATGATAAATGTAAGATGATAAATGAGATGATAAATCCGTAGATGATAAATGTAAGAATGAAACTAATTTATTTAAACTAATAAGTCATGGAGTCATAGTTCAAGTAAAATGTAAAATATGCACATCATTGTGTAGTCTGATACACAGAGTCACTCTATGATCTTGAGTCTAAGCAGGAAAGTCCTTGGCAGCACTTCGTCCCCAGATAACCAAAGGAGGGTGAGGGTTACTGTCTTCTGGTGTGGCCCGGGTATGGTGGGGTTGGAGCTGATGACGGAAACAGCTTCAGAGAAGCTGAAGTGGATGAACATCATGTGTTGGGCAGGAACACAGCTCGGAGAGAAAACAGAAAATGTAATTAGTTATTGATTAAGAGCACAGTGTCTATTAACAATCACTGATGCAATGTGTAGCATGGGACTCCGGCAGCAAATCTAAGCAACAGTCCAGCAGTGTTTTTAATTTTTGTAATCATCTTTAGTGTAATCCCTGGCAAAAATTAGGAAATTGTGACAAATAGGGGATGATCATTCAAATTTTTACTTTGAAGCAAATAAACAAATCACAGATATGATAGAAAACAATGTTTGTTATTGGCTGAATATTCTGACTTCAACATCTCAAACAAATTAAACTATTTTAAGTACATGGTATTTTCTCGAGACCAAGTAGATGATAGAATGGAATCACTCAATTCTGAGGAAGAATAATGAAATCACTGTGTAATTTGCATTTCTAAAACAAATGGCACAAGTCCTAAAATGCAAGTCTGCAGTTAAAAGGGAGTACTAACAGACCTTAACAAGCTGTTGGACTTGGCTAATTGAAAGAAAACATGGTCCCAACAAGAAAGTTGTCAGTTGAAACATTGGAATGGATCATGAAATTAATCCAAGAAGGAAATCCAACACGGAGTGTGGAAAAAGATGTTGGAAGGTTATAAGGAAAACATATGGTTAGACCAAAAAATACAACATAGCATTAGGATAGGAATCTCTAAGCAAAATATAATTAAACGAAATGGGTGCAAAAGGAGACTGACAGAACTGTAAAAAATTAACTGTATGAAATGAATATGAATTTACATATAGAGAATCCAAATGAAAGCCAGCACTAACACTGAAACAAAATAAAATGTTACAGCAGGCTAAAGAGAAGCAATCATGGAGTGTGGATGATTGGATGGCAGTAACTTTAAATACTGGTTGTGATGGTCTATCTTTATTCAAGTGGATGTGGAAGTACTTGAAGATGTTTTCCAGTTTTTGAGAATAGACCAGGTGTTCTGCCTTGGTACAGAGACAAGACATGCCCGTCAGAGCCAGTAGTATGGTTCTTGACAGACCATTTCTGAATACACCAAGAATGCATGAATGAACAGAAATGAAACAGGAGCAGAGAAAGGAAAACACACAAGAAGAGCAGTGCTCATATTATATCCATCTAGCAAATGGCTAGTAACAAATAGTAACAGCATGAAGGCTAAGCTATCAAGGCAAGACAACTCTGTTTCAAACTGCAAGTCCATATGAAAAGATGATTAGTAGGCTAACTGATAATTCATCTTAAATATAACATAACTCATACAACACAGGCTATAAGAACCTTTAGTATAAAGGTCAAGATAAAGTGGATGTGATGCCACTTACAGTAAGCTGTACTAAAGAGCAAAATGTGTAACTTACATTATTAAGTTGTCCTGTTGCTGGGAAAGGACTGCTTGTGAGCCCTCGTGGTGCGGTACATCATACTTTTGAAATGACTAATACAGAACAGGATGCATCATTCACCAGTAATCAGGTTGATTTAAAAAATAATAATTAGCCAAACTTTTTCTACAACATTTTTTCATTGGGTAGAGAGATGATTTATTGGACACTCCACACCCTTAACCCACCCATAGCCACTAATATTTCCTAGATTTATAAAATGTTAGATTAAATCTATACACCACAATATGTTGTGTTTAATTAAACAAAAATAGGTAGTACACTGCAGCATTATACTATATATAAGTATTTTAAAACGTTTTCAAAAGGTTGCTCTATGTCAGTGAATGCATCAGAGGAAAAAAAAAATCATATTTATAAAAAAAGAAAGCATATTTAATTTTAAATAGTCCACGCAACATATCTTACCTTATTTTTAAACAGACTAAACACTTTTTTTTTCTGCAGTGCAATACTATGGACAAGTATTCCCCAAAACTGAGTGAAGATAGGAAAACTTGTTTGCTCGAAAACTCACTTGTAATAAAAGGGCACTTGTTGGGTCAGTCAGTAAACACATGTGAATCATGTATATTGTGGATACGTTATTCAAAGGAGCTTGTAATTTTAGTCTGTATAAGTAATCTTTTCAGCAATGGGACTACCTCAGACATAAAATAATTTCTCAACTTCAGTCAACTGAGTGTCAAGCATTCCTGCTGCTCATCACATAACACATCACCTGAAACACTGGGCTGACTAGTTGGATACATGTTAGGAATTATAGAACCCCAAATCAGAAAAAGTTGGCACAGTATGGAAAAGGCATATAAAAACAGTGTTTTC
Organism: Ancistrus triradiatus; assembly: GCA_025084515.1. Taxonomy (NCBI): domain Eukaryota; kingdom Metazoa; phylum Chordata; class Actinopteri; order Siluriformes; family Loricariidae; genus Ancistrus; species Ancistrus triradiatus. Next base: position 127,306 of record JAJAGP010001909.1, read on the forward strand.
TTACATTTACTTTCATTTCACTGCAGACACCATGAACCTGAAATATTTAATGTTTTTTCCAATCAATTTCATTTCATTTGTTAATATACATCCTTTCCTGCATTTCAGGGCTACAACACATTCCAAAAAAAGTTTGGACGGTAAAGTATTTACCACTTTGTAATGTTGCCATTCGTTTTCACCACACTTAAAAGATTTTTGCACAGAGGAATGAGTTAGTGTTTCAGTTGTTATTTTGTCCCATTCTTCCTGCAAACACGTCTTAAGATGTGCAACAGTACGTGGTTGTTGTTGCATTTTTCATTTCCAAATTCTCCATACATTCCCTATTGGGGACAGGTCAGGAACGCAGGCGGGCCAGTCCAGAAACTTCAGTCTACAGTCTCTTCTTCCACAGCCATCCCTTTGTAATGTGTGCAGCATGTGGTTTTCTACTGACTTTTTGAAAAATGCATGGATGTCCCTGGAAAAGATAACATCTTGAAGGTAGCATATGTTGCCCTAAGTTCTCAATGTACTTGTCTGCATTAATGCTGCCATCACATAAGTGTAAATTACCTTTACATGGGCACTGACACTTCTGGACATGGTTAACATGAGGTTTCTTTTTTGCACAGTAAGGTTTTAAGTGGCATTTGTGAATATAACTCCATATTGTAGTGCTTGACAAAGGTTTGCCAAAGTAATCCCTTGCTATTGTTGAATGGTGGTTCTTGAGGGAGTGCCGTCTGAGGGATCGAAAATCTCGGGCGTTCACCTCAAGCTTAAAGCCTTAGCCTTTACACACTGAAATTCCTGACCATTTCTTGACTCGTTTAATGATATTATGAACTGCAGAGGAAGAAATATGCAAATCCCTTCCAATCGTTCTTTGAGGTGCATTGTTTTTAAACATTTCAATAGTTTTTTCATGCATTTGTTGACAAACTGGAGATCTTTCCATCTTTGCTCATCAAAGACTTAGCATTTCCTGGATAATGCTTTTGTACCAAATCATAATTATAATCAGTTGTTGACATTACCTGTTTGAAATCACATCATTATTGATTTTTTTATCTCATTATTTGCTCTAAATTGCCCCATCCCCACTTTTTTTGAAATGTGTTGCATGCTTGAAATGCAGGAATGGATGTCATTTAACAAAGTAAATGAAGTTGACCGGAAAAACCTGACATATCTTGGGTGCATACTGTCTACAATGAAATAAAATCAAAGGAAATGTAAGGAAGTCTGCATATATTTGTTTGCATTTTCCATACCAGCCCAACTTTTTCTGATTTGGGGTTGTACATACAGTCTTGTCTTTCTTTAGTATTGGCAGTGCTATTGAAATTTCTATTAATTTTGCTAGTCTAACAAATACCTAAAAAATAGTCTAAAAAATCATTACAAATTAATGTTAACTTTCACTGCTATTTTATTAGTGATAGTAAAGTAGCCAGCCAACAAATCCACAATACATGTGCATGTTTATTTACTTTAGACTTAACATTAGTTAACATTAGTTATATCCTAACTTAATATGTATATTATCATGCTCATCGCCCTCGTCCTAATGATCGGGGGGGAGGCGTAGCCACAATTTTTGACAAAGAGCTAGGTGTTACAACTAAATCCCATTACAAGGCTAATTCTTTTGAAATACTGATTCTTAATGTGACTGATCCATCTTTATGGAAGTCAAAACCACACTCTTTTCAGCTTATCACTTTTTTACCGCCCTCCTGGGTCCTTATTCAGAACTTCTTCAGGCATCTTTCTTTTCCTGTTAGTTACTGTCAACAGATAAGGCTTTTTAATGTAGGTGAATTCAATTTCACTGTGACATGAGCAGATCCACTTAAAAATGCTTCGAGTCTGTCTGAGAATCCATGGGTATCATAGAAGTGATGGGACAACACACCGCTTGTAATCATAATTTACGATTTAATATGAAAATTTGGTTAGTATAATATAGAAAACCTGATGTTCCCGCAAAGTGATTCGATTTTCAGATCACTATCTTTTAGTATTTGAGCTATCTCTAATAAATAAAATCCTTCTGCCTCGTTATCACACCAAGCGCACTATCACATCTGCTACTCCAGCTGCGTTTATTAAAAACCTACCAGACTTGAAATTTAATACACCTATGGTGATAAATCATCTTGAGTGTGTAAATGACCAATTAGAAAGTGTGCTTAGCTCAACCCTGGAAACGATTGCTCCTGCTAGGGTCAAACGCATTAGGTAAAAAAAGGCTAGCACCATGGTCTAATGACCACACCCGTACCTTAAAGCAAAGAACACGGCATCTAGAGCGCAAGTGGAGACATAGTAAATTGGAGGTGTTTAAGATTGCTTGGAGGGACAGCATGGCAGAGTATAACCATGCCCTTACTAAAGCTAAAGCTGCATACTTCTCCTCAATCATAGAGAAAAATAAGAATAATCCAAGATTTGTCTTTTATACAGTCTCCAAATTAACAAAAAACCCTACAGAAAGCGATTCTCTCATTCTGTGTAATTTTAACAGTGATGATTTCATGACTTTCTTTAATGATAAGATAGAAAACATAAGGCATTAAGCTCGATGCTCATCACTTCACCAAACTATTCAGCCACTTTCCAGATGCAGCACTAGTGAAGACATCTGTTTAATTAGCTGTAAATCAAGATTAGAATCTTTTACCCCAATTACTAATTCTGAACTATCCGCACTTATCAGCTCATCTAAGTCATCAACGTATTTATTAGATCCAATTCCTGCACGTTTTCTCAAAGAAGTAATATCTAGTATTATAAAGCCACTGTTAGTTATTTTAAATTCATCTCTTACCTTTGGTTATGTGCCCAAATCCTTTAAGTCTGCCGTTATCAAACCACTGATTAAAAAAGCCAATCTTGACCCTTGTGTGATATCTAATTATAGACCAATTTCAAATCTACCGTTTCTGTCCAAAATCTTAGAAAAAGCTGTCTATCGGCAGCTCTGCAATACCTCCAAAGGAATGATATTTATAAAACATTTCAGTCTGGCTTCAGGCCCCATCATAGTACTGAAACAGCATTAATTAGGGTACTAAATGACTTGTTAATGTCCTCAGATAAAGGATGTTTCTTTTCTTGTTCTGTTAGATTTAAGTGCAGTATTTGACACTACAGATCATGATGTTTTACTAAACAGACTAGAACATACTGTAGGTATTAAGGGATTAGCACTTTCTTGGTTTAAATCATACATAACCGACCGGTACCAGTTTGTTCATATAAATAAGGTCTAAGCTCTCAAAAGTGAAGTATGGCGTGCCTCAGGGGTCAGTGCTTGGCCCACTTTTATTCTCTTTGTACATGCTGCCACTAGACTCAGTTTTTCATAAATATGGCATTAGTTTCCACTGCTATGCAGATGATACACAGCTGTATACATATCGGCCAAACCTAATGACGGCCTTACAATCAACAAAGTTGAGGACTGTGTAAAGGAAATAAAAGATTGGATGTTATTTAATTTTCTCTTACTTAACTCAGATAAAACTGAGGTTCTATTAGTGGGACCCAAGGCTATGAGAGACAGGTTGGCTACATCTATCCTAAATCTAGGTGGCTCTCCAGTATTGCTCAGTCCGTCTGTAAAAAACTTAGGGGTCACATTTGATTCAGATCTCTCCTTTGATGCGCACATTAGCAGCATCACTCGAATTGCTATTTTTCAATTATGTAATATCGCTAAACTTAGAAATATCCTCTCTTTTAATGATGCAGAGAAACTTGTTCATGCGTTTATAACCTCAAGGTTGGATTACTGTTACTTACTGGATGCTCAAGTAAATCTATAAATAAACTTCAGTTAGTTCAAAATGCAGCTGCCTGGGTGCTAACTCGAACTAGAAAATTTGATCACATCACTACTATTCTATCATCACTACACTGGTTACCAGTCAAATTCCGCATAGATTACAAAATACTTCTTATAACTTATAAAGCTCTACATGGCCTGGCCCCACATTACCTGAGTGAACTCTTAGAGTTTTACAATCCAACTCGTCTACTTCATTCACAGCGTGCAGGACTTCTTTTAGTTCCTAGAATTAAAAAAGTCACAGCAGGGGGAAAGGCTTTCTCATACATGGCCCCCCAACTGTGGAATAAACTTCCCACTTTCGTTCAAGACTCAGACACTTTCCAAATTTTTAGGTCTAGGCTAAATACATACTTATTTACACAGGCTTTTCTCTAGATTTAGACCAGGATGCATGGCTTGGGTCACTGGGGCTGGAGTCTGGAGTCATGTCTGGCCTGCATGCCTTGTCCGTTAGCCGGGAGTGTCGAGTGGTCAGTCTGGCTGAACTGGGCTTCGGTCCTCGTGATCTTGACTCGTGCATCCTTGCCTTAGACTAAGGGCAGAGCTGGGGGTTCATAGTCAAAGAGTCTTATGGTGATCAGAAACATTGAGTTGCTGTCTTCTGCCTCCCGTGGGGTTGGCAATGTCTCATGTGATCCCTCTTGGCTGTGTTTTCTACCAGTTCTCCTCTTTCTAGCTATGCTGCTATAGCTAATGCTGCCAGGGTCTCATGCTACACATGGCATCAGTGATTGTTAATAGACACCACTGTGCTTTTAATCAATAACAATTACATTTTCTGTTTTCTCTCCGAGCTGTGTTCCGGTACCAGTTCCAGCCCCACACATGATGTTCAGCTGCTGCAGCTGCTTCCGTCATCAGCTCCAGCCCCATCATACCCGGGCCACTTAATGCCGATGTGAATACTTCACATTGTATTCGAACTATGACTCCATGACTTTAGTATCGCTCTTAGATTTATCATCATTTTTCATGAGCTAATTAATAAAGCACAGTTATTACATGCCAGATTTGATTCCCAAGTTCCCTGAAAGTTTGCTGTGAACCACCCAACAGCCCACAGAATTCCACTGATAACCAAGTCCTGCTCAAGTGTGCAGAAAGCCAGATCCTGCCTTAGAGCACCGAGAACGCTTCAAAGTGCACAAACAGTCCTGACCAATTTATGAGTCCAAAGAGTCCTGTAAAGTCCAATAGCACTAATACGTCTGTCCAGTCCAAGGTTCCAATGACTGTTTTTCAGTTTGAGTGTTCAGAGTGCTAAGTCAAGTCCTAGCACCAAGCCAAGTTGGATAACCTTTTGACACAGGTCCAGCCTACAGACTGCTTAGTGCAGGCTCAACCCAGAGGATATCAACTGTGAATTCTCAAAAAACAGTCATGATAGATGAGGTTTCATTTCCTGTTAGTGTAAAGAAAGATATGATACTACCTGCCAGCATGGAGGAGGATGTGCAGCCTGCCAATATTGAGGGTACTGCACCATTGACAGTCTGCATTGAGTATGTTGGTCTGTGCTCTAAAGATGCTAAACTGCAGTAGATTCATAATTTGATGGACCTTTATTTACCAGGACCACTGCTGCTGATCCACTGGTATGCAAATACATCAACCTATAGCTGCCTCTGCTAATTTGTCAGTGAGCCAGTTACCCTAAGCCTCCAGAGCCACTCATCAATCTGCATGGGGTTTTTGAACTTTCAGACACGTCATCATGTGCCATTAACCTTCCAGGGTGGCATTATGGCTCTGTGAGCCTTACAGGGCTGCAGTTCGTCTCTGCAAGCCATACAGAGTCCACTGGTCATCTAGAGTCTCTTTCTGTATTGCATCTTCAGAGCTCAAGCTCTGATTCCTGGTTAATGCAAATGACAAACCCTCCAAAGTGTTAACAATTAATCTGTAGTTCCCTGCCTCTATAAAGGTTTTAAGCCCCAGGGCCTCCTTCAGTTAGAGTTATGCACTTTAGGAGCCCTAAGCTAGCTGTAACATATTCACATGTGTTTGCCACAGCTTTGTGGTTCCCATAGCAATGCTGCCATGTGTGTTTGTTTTTGTCTCTTTGTTTTGCTTTCCTGTCTCCACCCCTTGTTTTACTCAAGACCCCAAAACACTTAATCACCAGAGAAACAATTACTGTGATAAAACAAACAATTAAGATGAAAATATTGGTTGGAAAATTTTATATTTAGAAACTCTACTTATTTTGAATGCAAGCATGCCCCACTGGATCAAACTGGCAAACAATTCCCATGACTAACTACCCAGTCATCTGGTGAATTATAGGATTCTGAGAGTCTTGTCTTCTTAACTGAAGAGCTTTTTGCAAAACAATTTTGCAGTAAAAATAAATAATACCCAAAACACACAATCTGTTATTAAATCTTTTAACAGACTCTTTTTCAAATTTTCAGAATATTGACTCATCCTTTCACTGATTTTGGAAGCTCTTTAGCCCTTAAGGGTCACAAATTGGTCCAAAGATCAGTCTAGGATCAGTACAACGAGTGGGGCAAAAAAGTATTTAGTCAGCCACTGATTGTGCAAGTTCTTCTACTTATAAAGATGAGAGAGGTCTGTAATTTTCATCATAGATACACTTCAACACTATGAGAAACAAAATGAGAAAAAAAAAATCCAGGAAATCACATTGTAGGTTAATTGCAAATCATTGTGGAAAATAAGTATTTGGTCACCCACAAACAAGCAAGATTTCTGGCTCTCACAGACCTGTAACTTCTTTAAGGAGCTCTTCTGTCCTTCACTCGTTACCTGTATTAATGGCACCTGTTTGACCTTGTTATCTGTATAACAGACACCTGTCCACGGCTTCAAACAGTCAGACTCCAAACTCAACCATGGCCAAGACCAAAGAGCTGTCTAAGGACACCAGGAAGAAAATTGTAGACATGCACCAGGCTGGGAAGAGTGTATCTACAATAGGCAATCAGGGTGGTGTGAATAAATCAACTGTGTGAGCAATTGTAAGAAAATGGAAGACATGCAAGACCATTGATAACCTCCCTCGATCTGGGGCTCCATACAAGATCTCATCTCATGGGGTCAAAATGATCATGAGAACGGTGAGCAAAAATCCCAGAACTACACAGAGGGACCTGATGAATGACCTGCAGAGAGTTGGGAGCAAAGTAACAAAGGCTACCATCAGTAACACATTACGCCGAGAGGGACTCAGATCATGCAGTGCCAGGCGTATCCCCCTGCTTAAGCCAGTACATGTCCAGGCCCATCTGAAGTTTGCCAGAGAGCATATGGATGATCCAGAAGAGAAATGGGAGAATATCATGGGGTCAGATTAAACCAAAATAGAACTTTTTGGTAAAAACTCAACTCGCCATGTTCGGAGGAAGACGAATGACGAGTTGCATCCCAAGAACACCATACCTACTGTGAAGCATGGGGGTGGAAACATCATGCTTTGGGGCTGTTTTTCTGCAAAGGGGACAGGACGACTGATCCGTGTTAAGGGAAGAACGAACAGGGCCGTGTCTCGTGAGATTTTAAGCCAAAACCTCCTTCCATCAATGAGAGCATTGAAAATGGAATGTGGTTGGGTCTTCCAGCATGACAATGATCCCAAACACGCCACTTGGGCAACGAAGGAGTGGCTCCGTAAAAGCATTTCAAGGTCCTTGAGTGGCCTAGCCAGTCTCCAGACCTCAACCCCATAGAAAACTTGTGGAGGGAGTTGAAAGTCTGTGTTGCCCAGCGACAGCCCCAGATCAGCATGGAGGAATGGGTCAAAATACCAGCTACTGTGTGTGCAAACCTGGAGACGACTTACATGTTTGACCTCTGTCATTGCCAACAAAGGTTACAGTGGGGCAAAAAATTATTTAGTCAGCCACTCATTGTGCAAGTTCTCCGAGAGGTCTGTAATTTTCATCATAGGTACACTTTAACTATGAGAGAGAAAATGAGAAAAAAAAATCCAGGAAACCACATTGTAGGATTTTAAAAGAATTTAATTGTAAATTATGGTGGAAAATAAGTATTTGGTCAATAAATTTGGTTCAACTCAATACTTTATTACATAACCTTTGTTGGCAATGACAGAGGTCAAACGTTTCCTGTAAGTCTTCACCAGGTTTGCACACGCTGTAGCTGATCTAGATCTCCTCTAGAGCAGTGATGTTTTGGGGCAACACGAACTTTCAACTCCCTCCACAAATTTTCTATGGGGCTGAAGTCTGGAGACTGACTAGGCCACTCCAGGACCTTAAAATGCTTTTTATGGAGCCACTCCATAAAGCAGTGTGTTTGGGATCGTTGTCATGCTGGAAGACCTAGCCACGTTCCATCCTCAATGCTCTTATCGATGGAAGGAGGTTTTGGCTTAAAATCTCACGATACATGGCCTCGTTCATTCTTCCCTTAACACGAATCAGTCGTCCTGTCCCCTTTGCAGAAAAACAGCCACAAAGCATGATGTTTCCACCCCATGCTTCACAGTAGGTATGGTGTTCTTGGGATGAAACTCAGAATTCTTCTTTCTCCAAACATGGCGAGTTAAGTTTTTACTAAAATGTTATATTTTGGTGTCATCTGACCACATGATATTCTCTCACTCTTGTTCTGGATCATTCATATGCTCTCTGGCAAACTTCAGACGGGCCTGGACATTTACTGGCTTAAGCAGGGGGACACGTCTGGCACTGCAGGATCTGAGTCCCTCTCGGCATTGAGATTGGACGTAGTTATTAGGAGATAATCTAAACTTGTAAAGTTGCTTTGAGACAATGCTCCATTGTAAAAAGCGCTATATAAATAAATCTGACTTGACTTGACTTGACTTGTTACTGATGGTAGCCTTTTTACTTTGGTCCCAGCTCTCTACAGGTCATTCATCAGGTCCCTCCGTGTAGTTCTGAGATTTTTGCTCACCGTTCTCATGATCATTTTGATCCCACGGGATGAGATCTTGCGTGGAGCCCCAGATCGAGGGAGATTATCAATGGTTTTGTATGTCTTACAATTGCTCCCACAGTTGATTTATTCACACCACCCTGCTTGCCTATTGTAGATTCACTCTTCCCAGCCTGGTGCATGTCTACAATTTTCTTCCTGGTGTCCTTGAACAGCTCTTTGGTTTTGGCCATGCTTGAGTTTGGCGTCTGATTGTTTGAGGCTGTGGACAGGTGTCTGTTATACAGATAATGATGTCAAACAGGTGCCATTAATACAGGTAACGAGTGGAGGCCAGAAGAGATTCTTAAAGAAGAAGCTACAGGTCTGTGAGAGCCAGAAATCTTGCTAGTTTGTGGGTGACCAAATACTTATTTTCCACCAAGATTTACAATTAAATTCTTTAAAAATCCTACAATGTGATTTCCTGGATTTTTTTTCTCATTTTGTCTCTCATAGTTCAAGTGTAGCTATGATGAAAATTACAGACCTCTCTCATCTTTCTAAGTCGGAGAACTTACACAATCAGTTGCTGACTAAATACTTTTTTGCACCGTAGACACACAAAGAGCACTTTAGAGACACAAATTAACCTAACACTGTGTAGGAAACTGGAGTACCTGGAGTAAACCCACACAGACACAGGGAAGACATGCAGACCACCCCATCTGGGGACTGAACCCAGGACCTTCTTTCTGTGAGGAGACAGTGCTACCCACCAAGCCACCGTGCTGCCCTAGTTAGCTCCTATTTCAAATATATTTTTGAACCATTTATCATCTATGCCAACCAAGGTAATGGGTACCTTGGGTCCTCCCAAGGTTTCCTTGTCATAATTTTTAGGGAGGTTTTCCTTGTCACTGTCGACTTAGGTTTGCTCAATTTGGGATTGGCTCTAGATATTTAGCAGATAATATAAAATTGTAAAGTTGCTTAGAGACAATGCTCCATTGTAAAAATCACTATATAAATAAATCTGACTTGACTTAATGAGCTAATTAGTCTATTTTTTTCCACTAATAAAATTGCCCCTATGTAGGATGGTCATGTTTAAAATAGCAAATCTTGCTTGTAGTAAATTTATATAATATTATTAGAATATTTTTAAATATTGTCTCATAAATTCATAAATCTCTTGTAATGAAAGTTGAATATTAATGGAAAGACAGGTAAATTGGGTTTTGAGATCTGAGATTTTCTGATAGTATCAGAGTTTCTTCATTTATAATATTATGTGGTAAAATTGATGATTCGGAACAATTAATCAAGTAGCCAGAGATTTTACCAAATCTGTTGAATGTTACTAATATTTGATGTAAACATTATCTGAGGTTGGTGGCTTCTATCTGCATGATTGTATGCCTTGCACTGCTGCCACACAATTGACTACTTAGATAATTGTATGAATCAGTAATTGTACATGTGTTCCTAATAATGTGTCTAGTAATGTTCCTAATAATGAGTGAAAGTGCAGCACCACTTTACTTTAAAGCAGGCAAATGTTTATGGCTGGGGTCAGGGAACAGACAGACAAGGTATCAAGGCAGGGGTAAAAACCCGAAACTAACAGAGCGTAAAGACATCTATGAAACAGTAAACTGAAAATAACATTACCATTGCTCAGAACCACAGATTTAAAAATGCAAGACTTCACAAGGAACAATGGGGCAAACAAGAAACTAATAGTGAGGTCACAAAACAGGTGAGGACAATTACGTAAGACTAAAGTAGTCAGTGAGGACAAGGAAGAAGAGCCCAAATGTAGAATGCTGAAAGCCAAATATATAAGTTCACAGGCTAAAAGGTAGTAAATAGGTTTAACTTAATCAGTGCCAACTTACAGTGGTAGGTTTCTGGCAGTGAGGACTGTGTTGGCCTTAAAATACTGGACCTCCACTAAACTGCTGCTGTTGGGTCGCTGGGCAAGACCCTTAATCTTTATTTGGATTGGATTATTGCGGGACTGTGGTGGCTTGGTGGTTAAGGTACTGGACTATGGACCAGAAGATCTAAGGTTCAACTCCCACTTTGACACCAAGATTGATCACAACAGGTTGTATCAGTTATAAGTCACTGCACATACCACAATCACATGTCTTCCATACATATTTACAGTGGTGCTTAAAAGTTTGTGAACCCTGTAGAATTTTCTATATTTCTGCATAAATATGACCTAAAACATCATCAGATTTTCACACACGTCCTAAAAGTAGATAAAGAGAACCCAGTTAAACAAATGAGACAATATGTTATACTTGTCACCAATACTACATATTAGTGAGTGGAAAAACTATGTGAACCCTTGCTTTCAGTATCTGGTGTGGCCCCCCTGTGCCGCAATAACTGCAACTAAACGTTTCCTGTAACTGTTGATCAGTCCTGCACACCGGCTTGGAGGAATTTTAGCCCATTCCTCTGTACAGAACAGCTTCAGCTCTGGGATGTTGGTAGGTTTCCTCACATTAACTGCTCGCTTCAGGTTCTTTCACAACATTTCGACTGGATTGAGGTCAGGACTCTGACTTGGCCATTCCAAAACATTAACTTTGTTCTTCTTTAACCATTCTTTGGTAGAACTACTTGTGTGCTTAGGGTTGTTGTCTCACTGCATGACCCACCTTCCGTTGAGATTCAGTTCATGGACAGATGTCCTGACATTTTCCTTTAGAATTCTCTGATATAATTCAGGAATTCATTGTTCCATCAATGATGGCAAGCTGTCCTGGCCCAGATGCAGCAAAACAGGCCCAAACCATGATACTACTACCACCATGTTTCACGCTTTTCTTTTAAACCGAAAAGTTCTATTTTGATCTCATCCGTCCGCAAAACATTCTTCCAATAGCCTACTGGCTTGTCCACATGATCTTTAGCAAACTGCAGATGAGCAGCAATGTTCATTTTGGAGAGTAGTGGCTTTTTCCTGCAACCCTGCCATGCACACCATAGTTTTCAGTGTTGTTCTGATCGTGGATTAATGAGCATTAACATTAGCCAATGTGAGAGAGGCCTTCAGTTGCTTATAAGTTACCCTGGGGTCCTTTGTGACCTCACCAACTATTACACACCTTGCTCATGGAGTGATCTTTGTTGGTCGACCACTCCTGGGAAGGGTAATAATGTTCTTGAATTTCCTCCATTTGAACACAATCTGTCTAACTGTGGATTGTTGGGGTCCAAACTCTTTAGAAATGGTTTTGTAACCTTTTTCCAGCATGATGAGCATCAACAACTCTTTCTGAGGTCCTCAGAAATCTCCTTTGTTCAAGTTATGATGTGAAGAGCAGACTTTGACGGCGTGTGTGAGGCGACAGCGGGGGCGAGGCTGAAACAGCCGGAGCAGCCCGGCAGAAAATGAAAGAGAAAAAATAACCAGGGCTATCCCTACACTGACTAGGGTCCGGGATTACCTAGGCAGCCTCTGTCTGGTGACCTTAATGTCCCCAGACGTACTGCTGACCCAAACAAAATAAAATAACAAAGAAAAGCGAGGTCTGTCAAAAAGCGACACCATGCCAGCCACAAAGGTGTGCTCATATGGGCTGAACAACAAGTGTCGCCAAACAATCAATAATAAGCCCGGGAAGGGCTGAAGCACACACAATAGTACCGTTGCTGCTCATACTGCCAAACCGTGTCAACTACTGGCCACTAGTGGTCAGATAGCAACCCCTGATTGTACCCCCCCCCCCCAAGGCGCAACAAAGACCTCCCCTAGCCTGTCTCACCCGCTCGAGATACTGCAGACAGAAGGGCCCTGATATGCAGGACCAACCTCGATAGAGGCGCTGAAGGGGAGGGCAAGCCAAATGCAAGCCAAAAGCTGTGGAACAGCCTGACCCACACAAGGGTGGAGCCCGGTGCTGACGGCACAGGGGCGGAGCTCAGCGCTGGCAGCACAGGGGCGGAGCTCAGCACTGGCGGGACAGGATCCAGATCCGACCTGACAAATCCAACAAAAAAGGTCGGCGCCAAGCACCTAGCCAGGCGAACAGACACCAAGGGCCTTAATAACAAGGCCAACAAAGGCGACCATGGCGGCCCCGAAGCCAAAGCCAATGACTGTGGCGTGGAGATCAGTCTGGGTGACCGTGGCACGGGGATTGGGACCAATGATCGCGGCGCAGGGATCGGTCTGAGTGACTGAGGTGCGGGGATTGGGACAAATGATCACACCGCAGGGATCAGTCTGAGTGACCGTGGCGCGGGGATCGGGACCAATGATCGTGACACAGGGATCAGTCTTGGTGACCGTGGCGTGGGGATCGGGACCGATGATCGCGGCGCAGGGATCGGTCTGAATGACCAGGGCTCGGGGATCGGGACCAACGATCGCGGCGCAGGGATCGGCCTAGATGACCGGGGCTCAGAAGAGGGGCTTTCGGGCGCGGCGAGCTCTTGTAGGGGGCTAGGCGGCACTAAATGCCCAGGCATGGAGCTTACCTGCTCAGATGCAAGGCCAACGGGTGCGACGAGCCCAGGTACAGAGCTAGGGGGCGCTAACTGCTCAGGCACGAGGTCAAACTGCCCAGGTGCGGAGCTTTCGAGCGCAGCTAGCCCAGGAACGGAGCTTGGGGGCACTAAATGCTCAGGCATGGAGCTTACGAGCTCAGATGCGGAGCTTATGGGTGCGGCGAGCTCTAGTACCAGGCTGGGTGGCGCTGAATGCCCTGGCTTGAAGCTGGGTGGACTCGATGTGCTGGAACCCAGGCCCATCCTCTTCCTGGCACGCTGCTTGAGACAGACCTCCGCCAATCTGGCCAGCTCGAACAGCCTGTCAAGGGAAGAATAGGGTGGGAGGAAACACAGCTCAATGTCCACGTCCTCATTGAGGCTTAATCTAAATGGCTCAATGAGGGACGCTCCATGTAAGCCGCTCACCTCAGCCAGGGCACGGAATTCAGCCACATATTCCTGCACCCAGGGCAGGAATAAGTTCCGGGGCAGGAATAAGTGGCTGGGGGTCCAGGTAGACAGTGGGCATGTCTAGAACTGGGGACCTCCAATGGTCCCATGGATGGTCGCTGCATTCTGTTATGGTTCGCCATATTGAAAGAAATGACAAACCGTGTAAACAAAATATAAATGATTGGGACCCAAGTGCAGTTAGCTCCAGATGGCGTGAATGAACTGAAATATAAATAACAAAAAGAAACAAAAAAAACCCGATAAAGATAATCCAAAATAATAAATAACAAAAGTGCACGCCGTAACCACACGGCGGCGCTATTCAAAGAAGCGGAGCTTCCGCGATCGCGTGCTACACTAATAATAACTAATAGCGCCTTTCAGTGTGTGGCGCGAACGTGGGGATCAAAGATGACGAGGTTAAGGAACTCTGCGTTCTCTTCAAAGCGCGATCGGGGTGTTTAAAAGGTTTTCGGGGGCGACGGCGTGTGTGAGGCGACAGCGGGGGCGAGGCTGAAACAGCCAGAGCAGCCCAGCAGAAAATGAAAGTGAAAAAATAACCAGGGCTATACCTACACTGTCTAGGGCCCTGGATTACCTAGGCTTAACGTCCCCAGACGTACCGCTGACTCTAACAAAATAAAATAACAAAGAAAAGTGAGGTCTGTCAAAAAGCCGTCTGAGCCAGCAGCATGAATGCGTGTGCGTCTTCTAGCCGAGAGCATGTGGAATGCAGCGACACTGTGCCAGCCACAAAGGTGTGCTTATATGGGCTGAACAACAGGTGTCGCCACTCAATCAATAATAAGCCCGGGAAGGGCTGAAGCACACACAATAGCGCCGTTGCTGCTCGCGCTGCGAAACCGGGTCAACTACTGGCCACTAGTGGTCAGATAGCAACCCCTGATACACCTACTGTATGTGGAGATTGCATGTCCGTGTGAGATTACTCAGGGTGCTCCGATTTCCACCCACAGTCCAAAATCATGCATTAGGTTAGTTGTTCACTCTAAATTTGATTATGACTAGTGTTATGGGGCTGTGCATAAAAAATAAGGATGTTAAACACTAAATAGATGAAGTGATTTAACACTAAAGTGGGTTTTACTCTAAATATTTTTTTATTAATTATGTTTAAGCTAAGGTAACTGATGCTTTTGCTGATTTGAAGAATGCTTTTGCTTTAGTGGTCTAATATGTACTTTTGGTAGTTTATACAATTATACACTTACTGATCACTTTATTAGGTACACATCCTTGTTTCTGTAGTAAATGTCCATTTTTTTATCAGTTCTATTTACCATATAGATGCACGTTGTAGTTTTACAATTGCAGACTGTAATCCATCTGTTTCTCTACGTACTTTGTTAGTCCCCTTTACTCTGTTCTCTAATGGCCAGGACTATGTGGTGGATCATTCTCAGCACTTCAGGGACACTGATATGTTAGTGTGTGTTTTGCTGGTACAGTGGTGCTTGAAAGTTTGCGAACTCTTTAGAATTTTCTATATTTCTGCATACAGTGGGGCAAAAAAGTATTTAGTCAGCCACTGATTGTGCAAGTTCTCCTACTTAGAAAGATGAGAGAGGTCTGTAATTTTGATCATGGGTACATTTCAACTATGAGAGACAAAATGAGAAAAAAATAGGAAATCACATTGTAGGATTTTTAAAGAATTTAATTGTAAATTATGGTGGAAAATAAGTATTTGGTCAATAACAAAAAATCAAGATTTCTGGCTCTCACAGACGTGTAACTTCTTTAAGAACCTCTTCTGTCCTCCACTTGTTACCTGTATTAATGGCACCTGTTTGACGTCGTTATCTGTATAAAAGACGCCTATTCACAGCCTCAAACAGTCAGAATCCAAACTGAACCATGGCCAAGGCCAAAGAGCTGTCGAAGGACACCAGGAAGAAAATTGTAGACCTGCACCAGGCTGGGAAGAGTGAATCTCCAATGGCCAAGCTGGTTGGTTTGAATAAATCAACTGTGGGAGCAATGGTAAGACATACAGTGGGGCAAAAAAGTATTTAGTCAGCCACTGATTGTGCAAGTTCTCCTACTTGGAGAAAGATGAGAGAGGTCTGTAATTTTCATCATAGCTACACTTCAAATATGAAAGAAAAAATGAGAAAAAAATCCAGGAAATCACATTGTAGGATTCTTAAAGAATTTAATTGTAAATCATGGTGGAAAATAAGTATTTGGTCAATAACAAAAGTTCAACTCAGTTCTTTGTAACATAACTTTTGTTGTCTTAACACGGATCAGTCGTCCTGTCCCCTTTGCAGAAAAACAGCCCCAAAGCATGATGTTTCCACCCCCATGCTTCACAGTAGGTATGGTGTTCTTGGGATGCGACTCATCATTCTTCTTTTTCCAAACACGATGAGTTGAATTTTTACCAAATAGTTCTATTTTGGTTTAATCTGACCACATGACATTCTCCCAAACCTCATCCATATGCTCTCTGGCAAACTTCAGATGGGCCTGGACATGTACTGACCTAAGCAGGGGGACATGCCTGGCACTGCAGGATCTGAGTCCCTCTCGGCGTAGTGTGTTACTGATGGTAGCTTTTTTTACTTTGGTTCCAGCTCTCTGCAGGTCATTCATCAGGTCCCTCCGTGTATTTCTTGGATTTTTGCTCACCGTTCTCATGGGCTTGTATGTCTTCCATTTTCTTACAATTGCTCCCACAGTTGATTTATTCACACCAACCTGCTTGCCTATTGTAGATACACTCTTCTCAGCCTGGTGCAGGTCTACAATTTTCTTCCTGGCGTCCTTTGACAGCTCTTTGGTCTTGGCCATGGTTGAGTTTGGAGTCTGATTGTTTGAGGCTGTGGACAGGTGTCTTTTATTGAGATGACGAGGTCAAACAGGTACCATTAATACAGGTAACGAGTGGAGGACAGAAGAGGTTCTTAAAGAAGAAGCTACAGGTCTGTGAGAGCCAGAAATCTTGCTTGTTTGTGGGTGACCAAATACTTATTTTCCACCATAATTTACAATTAAATTTTTAAAAAATCCTACAATGTGATTTCCTGTTTTTTTTTTCTCATTTTGTCTCTCATAGTTGAAGTGTACCTATGATGAAAATTACAGACCTATCTAATCTTTTTAGATTAGATTTTTTCTTGCACAATCAGTGGCTGACTAAATACTTTTTTGCCCCACTGTAAGTTCTTAGTATAGTACAGATACCAGAACTTTGAATGTAGACTTACATCCAATGCGAAGCAAACTGATTCTGCAAGCTTCTCTTGTTAAGTTATGAAGAACATCACGGACGAAGGCAGTTTGTGTTAAACCAATATTCTTGGGCAGTCACGTGTTCAATTCAAAATATACATTTCTCAATTTACAATGTGAAGGCAAAATCGATTATAATTCACAATCAGTTTGATGGATAATTTAAAAAGAAATGTAGTATTTATACCATTTCTAGGTGCAGTCAGTGCAGATACATTATTTTTATTTGTGATTTTTAAAAAGGTTAATTTTTTGCATGTGTGCAGACATTTTAAAATCTTTCCTAAAAACGTCTGTGGAACATTTGTACACGTATTTATAAAAAAGGCTCCTAACCTTAACCACTAAGCTACCACTGCCCTTTATTCATTTTCACTAATTATAAGATTTACACGTGTTTGCAAAAATCAACACAGTAATGCATTTAAATGTTTTAGAATAATACCTAACTCAGCAGACGACTTACAACACTCTTCATCTTCTTTACCACACAGATTGTTTGTTTTATCTGTATGCCAGAAGCCTAAGGTCTGGGGTGTGTCAGCCACATGAACCACATTTTGTCTCTAGCAGAGTCTTTCAGACAACTCCGACCTACCACTTCTACAAAATCTTGTTTACAGATTCCTGCTTTTTAGAATCATCAAAACTCCACATCATTTCTTGTAATTCTGGCAACTCTGGAAACAGAATATTTCATATGTGGAATATATTTCATATGTCACCCACAGAGCTCTCAAGAGCCTTAAGCTGCTCATACACTAGATGACTTTGAAGATTCTGAGAAGATTTTTAAACTACTCTCTTTTAAAGAGAGTATCTGCAGAGTTTTTGTTTCAGAGTAGTCACAGACTAAGATTATGTGAAGACTGGGGATTTGCATGGTCACTAATTGCAAGTCTGCAACTAGATTCCTTCCATTCCTTATGGAAAATTGTGGAGGTTATTTCCATTCATACTGTTGGAGAAAACAAAATGAGATTTCATATACCTGCTATATGATTACACTACAGTATAAGCATTTAATTTCTTCAACATTTTATATGATAACATTTAACATATATATGATATGTCGTTTTCAGATTTACATGAGGCACAAGGAGTCCAGGTTTTATCTTTAGATATTTAAAGTACACTATTTTAAAGTACGTTTTGGGGAGAGCACCAAACATCACTATTTGCATGAGCCAAGGCTTGCAACTTGTGATAATATTAAAAACGTTTGATTTTATCAGAACGTCAAGACTTGAAAAAGACTTACTTAAAGGAGCTATGATTACCACCTTACATCTAACTACTAAAATGAAGCGATTTCAATGTGATTCCAGAAAGGCACTCACAATTATATTCTGACTTATTCGTCTGCGACTTTGAAATCGCTGGAAAATCGTTTAGTGTAAGGCCAGCATTAGGTGTCATACAGCATAACATATAGAAGGCTTTAAATCTTTCCACTCAAGTCACCAACACTGGCCATAGCCTAATAAAACGAATTTTGTATTATAGGCTTCCTAATGCTTCACTAAACTTTGTGTATATTCAGCTATAAAGCTATTAAAATAAACTAGACTTACTCCAGTTTGAAGAAAGATCAAAAGTTTCAGTAAAGGTGAAGTGTTTCAGGTAAATAACAGGTATCAGGTTTCTTGCTTTAAAATTGTAATTCTCAGCATTCAAAACACCTGTCCTCAATGTAACGTTATAACTTGCAGCAGGCTACATGGACACAGCATGGACACTGAAACTGCCATCTGGCCTGATTATTGAGAGACCTCCGGCTATGAGCCTTCTCCTGTCATATGGCATAGTCAGTGATCTGTGTCCACTACGGTACAGTGCACAGAGACTCAAGTGTGGGGGACTGGAGACTGGGTTAGGCAGGGGAACCTGATTCTCAAAGTCTGGAGCATCAGAGTGGACACCCAGAGAGCAGGAATTTACAATGGAGTCTCTCAGCGCACACACACGCATTTGGGACTCGACGAGGTAGTGGTTGGTCTGAAAAAGCTTTTTATAACTCAGTTAACATATTTGAGGTGATAAATATAATGAGGATGATGAACAAGAGCTTACAATAAAACCTTTCAGCACACATACATGGCACAAATATGAGCTACAGAGAGAAAAAGGAACATTGTAGTCATGATGCAGGTGTCCAGGAGTAAAAACAGAAAAAGAGCACACCAACAGGGAGAAAGAAAGGGGAAACTCGTGACTCTCAAGGGATCTGCTTATGTGTGAAGGTAGAGTACATTTAATTGGACCTCCATCTTACTATTCAGGGCAGATATAAAGAAGTTCATTCTCTTGGTGCAAGGTCAGACCAACCCCCACCACTACTACACACACTCAAGAATCCACATAATACCCAAGAACAGGCTTCTAGATTATTTCTGAAGATATGAAATTCAATAGAGGCATCTTCCTTATGAAGTCACTTCTCTGAACATGTGGCTTGACAAAGCCAGCCTTTCAAAAGCCCTGACCTTATACACTACTGAAAATGAACTGGCCCTTCTCCCTGAAGCTTAGTGATATTTTTATATAATTGTACCCTTGATGAACATGTGCTTAATGTATGTTTATAGAGTCTCAATTGTCATCTCTAGGTTGGCCATCATCCACTGGTTGATTGAGTACAGCATGAGGGTTAAATTCAGCCAGATTTGACCCCTATCGTTTGCTGGAGTCTGACGCCAGTTTTCATCTGTTGCACATCTGGCCACAATGTGTAGTGTTGATCAGAATAACCTACCACAGTGGGAGCTGTCAAAGTACCTAGCATGACACCATTCCTGCTTCAGTCCTCAATCGTACTATCCAGTCATATTTTTCTCTTCTTTTCATTTAGCGAACATATGATGATGGTTCCCTGCTGTGAAAGCTCAGCAGCTATAGGCAGAGTCGCCATGAACCATAGGGGCTTGGTTGCACAGACGGACATTACCAAATGCACACACTGAAGGCCAGATGTGCATAAGTGAGAACGCACACCGCAAAACGGAAACCAAATGGAACCGGCCCCAATATGACCTCACAATACTTCTGACGTTAACATTCCGTTTACTGTGGTTAATCACGCAAATTGCACCTGGGACCACCTACAAATAATACTTCACATGCAGTGCAGGATTTAAAAGCTGCTGTAAATTGATGGAAATCACGAACCACAGAGCTGTCAAAAAGTAGCACTATTAAATAGGAGATGCATTTTTGTATTAATCATCCATTAAAGACATGTCAGAGCAAGTGAATGACGTGGAAGATACTGACACAGCTGATAAGCTATTAAACGTCTATGGATAGAATAAGATGTGTGGTCTAAAAACACCTTTTGCATTTGGAAGGCTGAAACTGTATCCACGTGGATTGGTTCCAAGACTCCAAACAGATATATACTGTATGTACATTAAATCATCTCTAGATTACTTATATTGCCTATTAAAATGTAAATGTTCTATGAATAACTGTAATACTGTATTGTTTGTGGAATGATGACAAGAAAAATATCTGTAGGCCAATATATGAACAAATAAGATGTAAGGCAATCAATGTTCAAACATGTTTGTGCTGGAGAAGGACTGTGGAGCTGTGAAATTGCAGGTGCCTGCACGTAACTTCTTTCACGTAAATTCAGCATAGATCTTGGCAGGAGGCAAATTCAAATTTTCTTTTTATGAACTATTTTAACCCTTATAAGGTCTTCAGGTCTGTGGGACCCGTTTTCAGTTTTTAGCTTAATAAAAATTATACTAGTATTTTTTTTAAAACTAAGATTCATTGCCTTTGACTCATTTTCTGTGAGGAACATAAATCAGAAAACATTTGCAGCGATCCCACCTCTACATTATTTATTAAGCTAAAAACTCAAAATGAGTCCCACAGACCCGAAGACTTATAAGGGTTAATATGCATGCAATTCTCCAAAACCAGTAGCGTATGCGAGATAAAGAGAGATCTGGTGGAAGAAGGAGAAGGATCTGGTGCAGAAGGAGGAGCTAAAACGCAACGCTCTTTAGGGCATGCTTCAGCTAATATGATATTATTGTAAAGGGAGGGAATGGAGGTAGCAATGTTAAGAAGGTGAAAAATGCAGGAGCACCCCTTTGGAATGATATTGCATTATGCATTCAGTTGGTGAAGTTAGAATGAGATGGTGTGACGCTGTTGATCCTGCCTTGGGCAGGGAAGCTTGAAAGGATACTGCATCCAGGTGCAACTCTAAATGAGTCGAATGACCTTCTGATCTTTTTTTTTTCTTTTTGATCTCCAAAAGAAAGTGATACCAAGGTGGCTGAAGGCTGAGGTCAAGGTAGAGATGCCCCTGTCTGGATGGGAGTCTGGGTGTTTTTGGGGAGAGGGTCATTTAAGTAGCATTTTTAATTCCATGAGACTAATAATGAATGCCAGAAATCTGGATAGAGGAAGATTTTACAGCCAATGACTAATTTAAGACAATGATTAATTTGACTAGCCAGGTGCCACGCCCACCTCGATCAATTCGTGAAACAGAATCGATGGATACGTAGTGTAGATAAAATTCTGAGCAGGGCACAAGGCTCTTGATAGAGGGTTCAGTGGTGCTGTGAGGGGCAGAGGGATCAATGATCAGTCTCTTTGCCTGACTATTTGTGTGCAACAATACGATATGACATGTGATGAAGGAGGGAGAGGAGAAAGGGCTTCAGAAATAAAACCTTCAGAAACCTCCTTAGCAAGGATGGAAGAGATAGTATCTGATTCTGAGGTTGAGGACCAGAGGTCGCTGAAGAGGAAATGGAGCAGTGCAGAAGATGACCCCATCCAGAACTTAACAAGCAAAGGAATGTGCAGGGTGGAAAGTCAGATCAGATGCAAGAGCAGAAACATTGACTGGAGAGAAATCTGATTAGTCATAAATGCAACAGGTGTCTGCACTATTTCACCCAGGACGGCTGTGTTTAGCAAAATAAATCTTACACAATTTACAGTCGTATGAAAAAGTTTGGGCACCCCTGATAATTTTCATGATTTTAGTTTATAAATCATTGGTTGTTCAGATCAGCAACTTGAGTTAAATATATCATATAGCAGATGAACACAGTGATATTTGAGAAGTGA